>VYZR01074669.1:64161-84981 GCA_013400675.1 Oxylabes madagascariensis | reverse complement strand
TTTTTTTTGTGTCTGTGTGTGTGTTTTTATTTCAATTTGATTAAACAATGTATTTGGTGGCTGCAACCTCAATGCAAAAAGAAAGAAAAAAAAAAGAAAGAACAGGAAAAAAGTATGAAGGCCGCAGTACAGCACAGTTCAATTAGTTCATAGCTACGTAATAAAAATAAAGGGAGCAAAAAGTTCTGCCTTCACAGTAAGCAACAACACAGCTTAATAACAGTATTACACAGGATCAGGTTCCGAGGCAAAATGCACTAGACAAAGCCTACCGGGATACGCACTAGGCATACAACACTGAGTAAGAATCAAAGATGTAGAAGAACATCAGGAATAACAGTTCCCTTCAAGCACAACATTTTTAACATCATTTTCAAGTATCTTTATGTTAAGTTACTGATTCCTTTGTTTTTGGGGAAAGGGGGGACAGGCGCAGGGGAAGGGGGAAAGGATGGAAACCTTAGTAAAGCAATAAACAAACCAAGAAATTAAGATAAAACCAAAAGAATATATATCTCATATACCGGTTTATATGAACGTGTGCAACACTTATTAACCATGGTGAAAGGCTAATTGCGCCCTCCAGTCACTACATGCACAGCCCGATCAATGCTGTTAATGAGTTACCTTTGTTAACTTACGATGCAACTACTGTGTGACCAAGAACATACAGACGGTGCCGTCCTACGCCGGGCCGCGGGGCCGTGGGCCGGCTCCCGAGGCCGAGGAGGGGACCTGGCCGCTCTCGGTGGCACCGTGGAACTTCACATGATGGGACACTACGCATGGGACAGTTCGGGAGGTGGGGTGCGAGTGTGCGCGCACACGGGCTTGCTCGTGGGGGTGTGCGTGCGTGCGTGCGAGAGACAGTGTGTGCTAGAACATTCATGTCAGTCTTTCTCCGATTCTGCAGCTCCTGGTCTTCACACAGGCTCTGGACTTCACTCTTCTCGAAAGACTGAAGAGCGGGGAGGATAAAAAAAAATAAAAATCAAACAACAAACCGACAAGCGGGTTGCTTCGGTTGCTGACAGTATTCGCGGCAGGTGTTTTGCTCTCTCTTTGCAAGAAAACTGAAATGACAAAATTCAACACTGCATTCCCCCCCCCCCCCTTTTTTTTTTTTCCCACCACATGCAAAATTGGGATGAAAATCCCAAAGCAAAGAAGCCCATGGGAAGGCTTAATTCTCAATGAACACACTCAGAACACAAAACTTGCTCGCTGTCTTCAGCAGGAACAGCACAGCCACAACAACATAGCAAGGCTTTTATAGTTTTACCACCTGGAAAACAGGAAAAGCTCACCTTGTTACACCATCTCATACTGGTTAGCAGTAATAAACCGGGACAGACAGCATGCCAGCAGCATCCCGATCAACTGTTCCAGACAAGACAGAGACAGAACAGAATTTAAGTTAAATTACATCAATGCAGAGCATTGGTAAATATGTATTTAATGTTCTGGAGTTATTATGCACAACGTATTTATGCCCTATTTTAAGGACTGCTCTAATTAGAAAAACAGCATGAAAATTTTTCATCTTTGTCAGATCTTCCTCTTGATTTTTATCATTTGTTTGGCAGGCAACGTGCCTTTTTGGTATTTTTCAATTCTGTTGTCAATGTCTGGCCAAGCCAGATGTGAATGAATAAATTGCTGGGGGTGTCAGCATGTTACAGGCTGTGTTTCACTTGCTCCACCTGGATCTCTCACCACCACCCCTCACCCCTGAGAGGTGATGCCTTTAATTCTTTATCACTGTGCCAGGGAAAAGCTTCCTGATGTCCCAGAGTGGCTATGCTTCCTTTACAAGTGATGCAGCACTGTAGAAATGAGCGCTGAAAATCTGGAAACAACTTTTTAAAAAGTCATTCACTATTCCCTTGGCTGTCACTCAGACCATTGAAAACAGATCCCAGGCTTCTACTCATCAATAAGCAATCAGCCTTTTCAATGTTTTGTTGACTGCAGTTTCTTAGTGCTTCCTGCATGTGCCAACAGTGTTAATATGCTGTAAATAATTCAGCCTGGCTTTTCTCATTGGGGTTGGTCAATTAATTAACTCCTCAGCATATCCAGGGCATGCCTAGGTATGACTGGCTGGCTGCTCATCCAAACTGGCTCCTCCTATTTCACTCCTCAGGATTGTCTGTCCCTTCCCCTAGACCAGGCAGTGCTCCCTGTTAACACAATCATCATCAAAATTCACATCTTCTGTACCAGGCAATTGCTTGATTTAGGCTGGCATCAGCAGAGAGCAAGGCCTAGCCAGGGTAACTCAAATCTGGATAAACTGTTTCCTGTCCCAAAGATGTCACAGTCCTTGTCAGACCATGCTTCTTTTGCCAGAAATTTGCTCTGTTTCCTGTTTCAGTGTCCACCAGAGCTGCTCCCGGAATTTCAAAAGGGCACAGAGTCACATTTCAAAGCAGGTTGAACCCTCCTGTTCCCCACATGCACCCCCTGATTTTGGCAGAAAGGATGACACTGTCTTGGTTGTAACTAGATGTGGGGCACTGGTACCACCTCCTGACCAACCTCCAACAAAAACCAAAGCTACCAGGGACCAGGGCCTGTGGTTTTAGTTGCCAAAACAATATATGTGTGGTGAAAACCTTCCTCAGCTCTGAAAATCAAACTTGGTACAAAGAACACATTTTAACCATTTTGTTGCCTTTTCTACTCATCACTGGGAGGATGATTTAATCAATTGTTGAAGGCACTGCTGAAAACCAACCACATTCTGCAGGCTACATGACCCTCCTGCAGCTGACTCATGCACTGTTCCTTTGGCTCAGTTCAGTTTTGAAGAATGAGATTTCTGGTGTGGACAGTGCTATGTATTTCTCCATGCTCTGACAGGCTGAACAGAGTGAGTGCCTCTGGATGGCCCTGTCCCACCTCCTTCACTGTCACTTTTCTGTGCTTGTGGTGACTTTCCGTCTTTCTTCACCTTCTTTGGCTGGACTCAGAAGTTACTTCTCTGCCTTACTGCATTTTTCAGTAAGATGAACTTCACAGTGGATTTAATCCAAATTATTTTCCCTGAGCGAATTCCAGCCCAGACCCGAATCAATTCCTCTCTACAATGGCAAAGAATGTATGTGCATTTGTTTGTTTATTTGCCCCCATCACAAGCACCCAGATTACAGCCACTGTACTTCTCAACCACAGTCTGCTGCTTGTATCAGGTTTACAATGGGAAAAATGCTGTAGCCTCCACAAATAGGAAACCACAGGCTTTTCTTTCCCCCTTCAACTGGAGCAGACTTCCCCAGATACCTCTAATTAGGGATTCTTCTGTTCTGTGCAGACTGTAACTCTAATAATCAGTGTGTCCAAACTTTGTAGCATCTGCAGGCATGCAATGGTGTTTTGTTTTAATCAGCTCACTCCTAAGACAAATGGCAGGTTACTGGTGAATGTATCTTCATGATCTTTAGCCCATTTATTGATTCTTGGCTCTGACCTCAGGCTGCTTTAGGCATTTAAGTGGTTATAGTGACAATGTTTAACTCTATATTTCAAAAATAATGGCATGCATATCAAGCCATTGCACACACATTTTACTCAGCATTTCTAAGTATTACCAGGACATAGCAGAGCTGTAATAAATAGTCTAGAAATACTTTGAATGCATATAGAAACGTGTTTTTCCATGTGTTGACTTCCACATTTAACCACAAGAGCAGTGTTCCTCCTGCAGCCAAAAAGAGGCAATATTGTACTGAGTTGCTGAATTTTCTTCACGGTGCTCTTTCATTACAGGCACAATCCTCTGCATTTAAGTCAGGCTAGAGGCTCCCAGACTGTGCAGCACAAATCAGCACTCTCCACCCTGCCTTGTTCTCTGCATTTGTTCCACCACTTGCCTCCTCTGCTCTTCAGACAGGAGGAAGCTCCTTATCCTGTTGTGCACCAGGTCCCTGCAGCTCCTTTGAAAAACCAGAAGAATTGGAGTTAAAGGATTCCCACAAAGAAACTGCTGCTGGGAGCTGCATTCATTCCCCCGCACTCTCATTGCCTCTCAAATGCCCCTTCTCAACTTTTATCCACTTATTCATTTATTTGATTTTACTGTCTTGATTTTTGAGGGCTAAGATGTCAGACTTGATTCTGCATTTGTCTTCTCTCTTACTTTTTTCCTTTCTTCCCTTTTTTTCCCAAGATTATCTTGGTCTTCTGAGCTATTATATAGAAAGCAGAGAGTTTTCCACACCCTGGTCTTGCCACAGGAAACTTGAAATTGCTGACAAATTCTTTGGTTTAGACAACTGGGAAACCCACACCCCTCAGGTGTGTCTTCTGTACTACCATCCTGTTGGCCACAGGTCATTCCAGCAAGCAGAATACAGTGAATTTCTCATGGTTCCTAGGAGCAATCTCAGGCACATCTTAGTTCTGACCATTGAAAACCATCCACAGCATATTTTGCAGCAGTCTTATCCCTCCTGTACATATAATAACTGGCTTTTTAATACACTTATTCTGTAGGAGTTACCACTGACTGTAAGCTGTTCTGCATAACATATTTATTACACTGTATTATACTGAAGAGAAAGAAACTGTATTGCAATTTGAATTTCCATTTTATTTTGGGTCTTGGTATCGTCACCATTTTTCATTCTTCGGGAGAGTTTCTATAAATAGAAACGTGTTGAACTAGGAATTCATCAGCACATCAGGTAAGCCAGAACTGGGAGGGGGGTTAATCCATCAGGAATAATTTTTTAGCTCAATACCTTGTCATATTCTCAAAATGCCAATCTCCAAATGTGCAGGTTCTCTGGGTCTATTTTAAAAGAGAATTTTCTATGTCACATGTCACTTATTTGAGTCAGCCTCCTGTGCCGTGGTGTGCCTCTGTTACAGGTCCTACCTCCACACTGAATCCACCCTGATTTAGTGTTTAGAAACAGATTAGCCTTTAGAAACAGATCTAAAGATTCGTCTTTAGAAACAACCCAGTCTTAGACCAGATTTCAAGTCACATATTGGATGCTGACGTGGATCCCACTCCCTAAGCAAGTCCCAGCCTCTCTTGTGCTCAGGGAGGAGTTGTAGCAGACAAAGGGGATGATGTCTGTAGCCCTGATTTAAGCCTGAGATGTTTTGGTTTCTGGGAATTATTTTCCCAGGCGATTTTTTGCAAACAAGAGAAATGTTTTTGTAACTGTTGTACCTATGTTTATCCATTCTTTCTCACAGGAGAGGTTTCTTAACGAACATCTGTTTTAACCAATGTGATTGAAGAGGTTTGCCTTTGCTTCACCAATCAAATTAGTCTATGTAACATACTGTATAAGAAGGTCACATCTCAAAAATAAAGAGTCATTTTTTTCTAAGCCTTCTGATCAAAAGCCTGTGTCGTTGTTTAGCGTACAACAGCAATAGATATCTACACCAGAACTGTGTCCACGTTCAGGCACAGCTACTGACATTAATGCTGACAGTAAAGAGGGCAGCTGGATGTTGCACAGTGGAGAGGGCCCATGGCTGCATGGGAATTTATCTCGGTATGGTGGCACCTGTATATGCCCAACAACTGGTGTGGAGCATGTGCAGAACACCTGATTTTCAATCATTCAGCACAAAGGGAATAATGTGCCCTGAGTCTCCCTTACTTACAATCTATAAACCTCTCCAGACAGTGTCTCTTGCATTCCTTAAGCCAATGCCTGCACTGTAGTTTTATCTAGGCACAGCTCTCCATCATCTATGCAGTTTGCATAATTTTATTCTCTGTTGGGCACAACACAGCAATCATTTTTCTGCTCTGAAGAGCACCTGCTAAACAGAAATTATTCCAGCTGGAAGTCAGCACTGGCATCCAAGTCCAAAAACAATCAAACTTTATTTTATTGTTATTATTTCAAACCCGAGGAGCAGAGCAGACAAGGTCAGCAACACAGTGTTTTTTATAAAACCTCTTGACTCTGATGGGGAGGTCTGTGCCAGGCCTGTAAGATTTGCAATGCCATTACATCAACCTTCCCAATTTCTGGGCATCAGTACATTCCCCATGCTAGTCAACACCTAACAAATCACGTGAAGGAAAGGCCCTTGAGCATGCTTTACTGTAGAAGAGCAACATGATTTAATTTGTCTTTTATTTCCATTAAACCTATACTCAATAGGAACAGCGAAACCTCGCCTACAGCTGGAGCCCTGCCTGACATTACTGCCAGCCACCTTAACCTGAATCCATCTGTAAACACTGTCCCTGATTGGGCCCAGCAAAAGAGATTAGGCAGTAAATTACAACTGGCCACCTTCTATTCTTCACAGCCTGGGAGAGCTGTGTTTTTCTCCTCTGCAGCCTCTCTCTTTGCTTTTTTTGCTAACACCTCAGGCAGCTGGGTATGTCCTCGCAGTGCCAGAGCCCAGTGGGGCTGGGGAGTGACATCCCCACCTGGCAGCAGGGCTCACAGTGCCACCAGCAGCGTGAGATGCCAACACCACATCAAAACACACCTTGTTCTCCCCCTCAGTCACAGGGACAAAGTGCCTTGCAGCCCGTGCTGCCTGCAGCCTGCCATGAAACGCCCATTAAAGGCTTTCAGGCAGTATTGGTCCTGAATTTTTCCCCCAGCAGCATATTTTACAATTGTACTCGTCTCATTTTTCTTTTGGATAGCTTTACGTGAGGCATGTAAAAATATGCTTTACAGCCTTCTGGCTATCTAGAACCCAAACTGAAACCCGAGCTTGGAGTCCTATAGCAGCAATCAAGCCATAATCAAGGCTGGAGGAGAGTATCAATGCTGTCACCATTCAACAAGAACTAGAATAGCCCATTAAAAAACCCTCCTCCACTTCATCCATGCACAAACAGCTCCAGTTTATTCACTTTTTCTGGATCCAAAAACCTGACATGCAGGCACACGCTCTGAGCAGCTGCTGTTGTGATGAACCAACATTTCCACCCACACCGAACCATGCACTCCTCACATCCAGCACCTTGGCTACAGGGCATCAGGATTCCTGATGTGCCCAGGGCAGGGCAGTCAGCCAGTCTGAGCCCAGACAATTTTAGGTCTCCCTCAGGCTGTGTGTATGCTGATAGAGAGGATGTGGGGGCCATTTTCCACATGGTTTGGGGACAGTTTTGAACTGTGCATATTTCCCTCTCTCTCATTCTTGCATGTTTTCAGTAGAGTCCTTGCTGTCACACATGAAGTGACTGGTATAAAGGAGCATCTTGTTGAAAGATGCAGTTGTTTTCCTGCCCCTTCCTGATCAGAACAACCTGACCAGACCTATACTTTCTCCAGTTCCTGTCTGTATGACTGCAGTTTGAATATCATGGAGCAGAAAACCCCTTCTTAGCTCTCCTTGTCACTCTCATGCTACACTCCTTTTAGTCAAGTTTTAACAATCTGATTTTGGTGGACTTATAATTTCTCAGTGTTCAGTGTAAAAGGGAAAATAAATAAAATTGGTCACAAAACGTCCCCTCCAGGCTCCAGGTCTAGGATGAGGACCTGAGGGTGCATTCGTTTGAATTCTTGAGTCCTTTAAGAACAAATAAGAGTACTTAGAAGATAGAAGCCTACCCGAACAATGGATAAGCTATTTGTCTTCTTGGCTGTTTATGCTCCATTTAAGCCAATGTTTTATTGGGTTAACCTCTATTTGACCCAGTGGAGGGACAAGTTGTTTTCCTTGAGCTAGTCATTAGCTCAACCGTAACTGATATTCCCAAGGAGAAACTTCATTTAAGTTGAAAAAAAGAAAATCAATGAACAGATGACCTCAGGACTAATGAGCGTGCTGAGTTCAGTCCCTTTCCATAATCCTTCCTTCCTTGAAGTCCAGGTAAAGAAAAAGAGGGGAAAAGAAGAGGGAGGAAGGGGAGTATTTATGCACTTACCTGTGAGAATGCAATTCCAAAAGCCACTCCAGCTATGATTCCCATATTTGTCTCCATAAAACTGGTCACCAAGTCATAACAGCCCTGGAAAACAAACACCATCATTCCTTGTACTGACCTTCCCTGCCATGAATGCATACATAAAAGTTTCTCATTTAAAATGAACTCTGGCTAGACAATATTTCTACTGTAATTCCCAACAGTGGCACCTTTTTTTTAAAATAGCAATTCTGAGTGAATGATGTGGAGCTGTGGAAAAAACCAGTTCCTTTTAGAAGCAAATGCATTTGAATACTTTTAAAATCTAAATGTTATGTTGCACTCATTTTTATGGGTCTTTTTAAAGAAAGTCTGTTATAAAACAATATAGCTTTGACCTGAAACCAAACCAGTAACAATACACCAATGTTATAATACAATACAGATGTCAAAGATGAATAAATGATGCTGATTTCTTAATACTCTAGGTATTTAATAAAGTGTCCCTTGGGGCATTCTGCTTGCCTTTACCCATCAGAGGACACCAGGCAAGGCACTGAACAGCATGTAACTTTAAACCATGTAACAAAGTTATCAAGGGTTTTGTTTGAATTTTCTTGGTTCATTTGCCCTTGGACATAGAATTCCCTGTTCTGCTCCCCAAACCAAATCTCTCTGCTGACTTGTTTTCTCAGGCCTCAATTCACAGCTCAGACTGGGGCCACAGGATTCATGTACAATATCTGCCCTTCTCTTGGATAGACGTTTTTGAGAGGTTTCCCCACAGTACAACGTTTGCCAAGATTCTCCCCTCACCTACTTGACCTCTCAAAAAAGCATTTGAAATTATCTCCTACTTTGTGGTGTCTAAACTGATCTAAACAAGTGACTTGATACGTGAAGAAATTTTTTTTTTTCTTTCATTATTAACCCACCTGTCTCCACAATCCAAAGTCACTGCTCGCCCCTTTTTGCCACCTCAAATGACCAACACTCTGGCTTAAGGCCAGTCCTGAGGAGTTTTATACATTATAACTTTATCTGCTTTATCAGAAATTGGAAAACTCAGAAATAACAGCGAGTTGCCTTTCCCAGTTTGGACTCCTGTCCCATAAGAGAGAAGTGTCTCTACATTTCACCAACTTCCACACACCCCTTGTTCTGCAAGCACTGTAGGAACTCTTTATGACCTCAGAACATCAGGTGCTTGTAAAAAATAGCAGCGAGAAGGACAAACAATGTCCTTTCTTACAGACAGGCCGTTCATTAAATAAATTGTACCATATCTTTAACTTCTTTTATAACACCACAAGACATTTAATCCTGAGAGTAATGAAGTGCTGAACCTAATAGTAGCTGAGGACCAGCACAGCTGGTCCTGATTAATTTCTGAAATGTTTATGTGTACATATTAACTATGTTTTACCACAGTGTACATTAGGTCTGATTCAAGCTTGCTTTTTTAACCCACCAAGAAACTATACTTTGCATGTCTTACATGTTATGCAATGAGATTAGATTTCTCAAGCAGTATTTTCATTCTGTCTGACATGGCTTAATTCTCTCCCAGCTCTTCTGAAATCTATTCTGTTGAAGAGCCTTCAAGAGATGCAACACCAGAGCACGGTGGCAATTTGAGGGAGAGAAGATCTTGTCAACAAAACACGCAATGACAGAGTTTTGATCACCCTCCTTGCTTGAAGACTCTGCTTTCCCAGGCCACAATAATCTGTTTAGTGAAGTACATTGTTTACATATGGCTTAACTGCTCAGTCCTTACTGTGCAAGGACTGAGAGTGCAAGCAGCACCCATGAGCTGCATGACAGGACAGAAGTGTGTGCAGCACTGTGTCAGCACCTCTGGGTGCTGATCCAGAGCACAGAAGGGACAGTTCACAAAGGATCTGATCTTTCTTGACTCCATGCATCTGCTCCTTTCTTAAGATTTTAGAGAGAAATAGTTCTTGAGGTTTCTTGGTAAAGAACTGTGATTAAGAGCATTAGATGAACGTTAATTAGCTAATCCTAATGACAGCTCCTCAAGTTAGGTATTAGTGCTGTTGGACACGAAGAAACAGAGAGCCTAAATAATTAACCCAAGGTCACTAAGCAAGTTAGGGTCAGAATTGTCAAAGAAAATCCAGGAATGCTGTCTTTTAGTCCTGTAATTATATAATTAGTTTAATCCTCTTTGGTTAATTCATTATTAGTCCTCAGAAACTGCTAGTAATTTGATTAGCTCATAGAGAACTCGTCTTACTGATAGTTTTGCAAGATCCACCAAAAGATGTAATCCAAATATACTTGTCCACAGGCATGGGGAGAAGGGTCTTCCACAACACAGGCAATAAATATTTTCCTTTTTCTCTGACACACAGAGAGCAAAGGGCCTGTTTCCAAGATGAGCAAGGGGCTTGGGTCAGAGGCAATGATGTTTGCTACCTATCTGAAGTGAAAGGATAGGGCCAAACAACATTTTCTCCTTCTTGCTTTTTACTCCCATGTGCCTTTCTGAAGCATTCCACTTTGCTCAAATGTCTGGGACAACTCCAGTATCTCAAAACTGCTGAACAGAAATCTGCAACTTTTGATTTTCAGTGGCTATGTCAGAAAATGAGACAAAACCACATGAACTTCCAAACATCCAAATTTCCTCTAGGTAATTAAATCAAGTAATTGCTTCAACAATTTCCTGAGGAATCAGCAGTCCTCTTCTATCAGGTGACTTGTGCATTTGAGAGGAGAGCAAGGAGCATGCATGGCTGGAAATGTGTTACTAGCCCTGGACTAGCACACACTGATCCCTCAGTCACTTCCTACAATTCAGCAGGCGTCCTGTGCCACGAGGAACTCAAAAGGGGACAGGGATTTCCCTGTGCAGGCAGAGCAAGCCTGGCACTTGGGGGAAACAGCAGATCAGTGCTGGGAGTGCAAATGGTACCTAAATGGTTGTGCAGCCAGGAAAGGTTCAGAGTGCATGGCTGTCCTGGATTGCAGAGCTGGGAGCTGCTGGTGGAACACCAGGCACACCAGAAAGCTTCCCTGCTGGGAAGAGGAGCAGAAGCAGGGCTCAGGGTGGGCTGCCCAGGAGGCAGCTGTGGGTGCTGGCTGTACTGCACGTGCCCTGGATCCACCCTGCCCTGCCTCTCACCTTCCTTCCCCTTCCACAAAAACACCAAGTCAGTACAAATTCACAAAGAGCAACTGAACAGAGTGGCTTGCCCTCTGTGCTCATGCAAGATTGCTCTGCTGGTGGTGACTGTGAGTTACTCAACCAATGGACACCACCAGCATTCCACTCATCTGCAACAAGTGGCTCTCATTAAACCATTGCAAAAAAGGAGAAAGGCTTAGTGGGAAATAATCCTCTAGTATCCCTTTTACAATACATGCCAGAAAATGTTGTCTACTTGACTGGTTTTCAAAGATGTTTCAGGCTGTGCTCAGCCACCAGTCCAACCTTCTGAGTCACAGGTGACTGAGGTGAAAAAGACAGAAACAGAAGAGACAGAGACATTTCCATATTTCCCCTGTCGCCTACTCAGGACTTCTATTTATTTTTTAAATAGATCTCTGAAAATAAAAACAGAAAAGAAAATAATCCTTAAGTCTGACTAAGCCGCGCTGCAGCTCAGAATGATGATTTAGCCACAATATCATTCCTCTTACCCAAAACCTGTTCCCTCTCTTGCAAATCTCAAGTGAGAAAGAATCGATGACTCACTAGCACTTGAAGCAATAACTTGAGCTGCACTTCTCCAGCACAGTGTCTAATGCATAGATTCTGCATATTCTCTTTATTCTTCCCTTTCTTAGCATTTTCTGTATTTTTATTTTCTAATTATTCATTTTCTTCCTGTTCTCCCAACTTGCCTTCTATTTCTGTCTTCCCAGCCTGATCCTTCAGGTGACCCCAGGCAAAGGGTCACTTTGGCTGTGCTGTGCTCACAGCCCTACATGTTCAAAGATTTAACTCACAATAAATGTACTCACCAACCACAACATTTACCTATGTTTCCTCAGAACTGCTGCACCTGGGATTGGATTTGAGAAAGGCCAGCTCAAAGAACATGAAGCAAGTGCAGGACCAAGCCCATCCTTACCATCACTCCAGCCTTATTTGCACATTATCAACCAACCATTTGAAATGAAACGCAACTGCAAGCAGCCATACACTCCACTGGGTGCTGGATGGCATCACAACTGCCTCTGGCACAACCTTACTGGTACCTTCTGGTTTACTTTAGTGGCAGCCACGGTCATGTTGCGCAGATCCTGAGTGTTACAGTCACTGGAGTTCATGCAACAG
The DNA here is from genome assembly GCA_013400675.1 of Oxylabes madagascariensis. NCBI lineage: Eukaryota > Metazoa > Chordata > Aves > Passeriformes > Timaliidae > Oxylabes > Oxylabes madagascariensis. The sequence continues at coordinate 72,817 of VYZR01074669.1, read as the reverse complement.
CTCGTAGGGATGCCGTGCTTGAAGAAGTAAGGGCTGGTGCTCCAGTTGGTGTAGCTCTGAATGCCACAGCAGCTCAGCTAGGAGGGACAAGAGGCAGGTTTAAAACACACAGACAAACAAAACAGAATTAAAATGAGAACGGAGTCATCTCGGCCCACTTCATAAGCTCATAATCAAAATAAAGACAGGGCACCTCAAGTTTTGAAAAGCAGATACCACCCCTGTCTCATGAATTACAAAAGCACCAGGGATGTAATTTACAGAACGTGGGAGCAGATGACCTACTAAAAAGAAGGTATTTTATGAGCAGAACTATTATTTGTAACATTTGACAAAGGTCCAGCCATAAACCATAAGCCATCGTTTTTAGCTGACGGTCTGTTGGGTTTTCTCTTTGATTGTTCTCTTTACTTTTTTATTTGATTAAAGATGACCCTGTAAATTCAAGACCTCAAAGCATTACACAGAATTACACGTAACACATACAGGTTCAAACTAGTACAAATCAATAATGTGAAGCCTCTCTAACTCACCAAAATAATTTCTAGGACAATTCACTGAGCTGTGAATAGAAAGAGACCATATGTTCACAGGATGTATCTAGGAAGTCAGCTAGAAAACCCTAAATTGGGGAGGATGTTCTGATTTAGATCCTAAGCTGGAAGACAGAGACTCAAACATAAGGAGTATGTGCTGAATTTTCTGCATGGAAAGGGCTTATAAATGCAGTTCCTTTAAAAAGAGCACTATGAATGAAATGAACATTTTGCTACAGCAGAAACACTGCAGAACTACTCAAAACTATTTCATTTGGTCAACTCCAAAGAATCAAAAATTTAAAATACAGGTTAACATTATGCAAACAGACAATTTGACAGCAGAATATACTCAGTTTGGAGCACTGCAGTAATCTGCTAACCAGGAGAAGTCAGGTTAGAGTAGTTTCAACCATGCTGAAGGGTCCAACATAACAGCTGTAATTTTTAAAGGTCTAGAAGTCATCGATACAATTACACTGACATTTCAGCCATTTATCAAGCTACAATCACATGGAAAGGAAATTGTCTCATAGAATGTATTGCAAATTGAAGGAATAGTTTCTTGCTATGGTAGAGCTCCCAGTGGGACTGTAAATGTGAATTTTATCACTCTGTGTTGTAGTTGGTGGACTTGGTCTCTTGTGGGTGGCATCCCCAGCTGGTTTGCCTGTGCTGTGGCATTTGCTCCTGTCTGTGCCCTGCTGGAGGGCAAGGCAACCCCCACTGCCCTGCTACCACCCCTGAGGGTCAGAAGGGCTCTTCACCAAGCTCCTGCTCCATCCCTCCACCACAGCTTTCCCTGCCAACCTCAGCAGTTTTCTCCTCCATTTTCCTCCGGGGAAAATATACCCAGTTTTTCTCCTTAACTCCCTAGGTCTCCTTTGCCAGCCTCTCTCACTGTACTTGTGAAGAGAACTGCTGCAGTTCATCAGTGATGCAGGACACAAGATTATAAAACCCTGTCTCATCCAACTCAAATTTAAAACATTTTATAATCTTACTGGCAAATTCTCTCAGGAACAGGGTGTGTTCTTTAGGAATAGAACTGCCACCTAAACCTAATTCAAGAGCTGGGACCAACAGTGAGCCAGTGGGACAGGCCTTGCCTTTATCAGACAGCTTTGTCACTAAAACTTAGGCATTCTGGGCAAGCATTTCAGCTGAAATACTTTTCCTTTAGATCAGTTTTTCCAACCTCTAATTTCGCTTGCAAATTACAGCTTGCAGATTGAGCCATCAAAACTTCATGTTCTGGGATCAAATCCGTGCTTTCTCTGTTGACTAATTTTTGGTATCCAGTTTGAGACTTACACTTTCCTGTACGTTATCCACTGCATGGCTCCGCTCATCGTTCTTGTTGTAATTCTGGATTGCTTCAGTGTATGTCCTAAGGAAAGTGTCCTTGATCTGTGAGGGTGAGGGGAAAAACCAGGCCATGTCAGCAACAAGAAGCACAAAATCTGAAGAAGTTGTTGCAGGAAGCAAATGCATTTCCAACTTTCCTAACAAGACACCCGAACTAGCCCTTCTCAGTTGTTTCAAAGGGTGTTTTTAGAGCTGGCCGAGCTCCCTCTTAACTGTCAGGAATCATTCATGCCACTTTTCCAGTGGGATATCAGACACAGAAACAAGACTACCCCAGCAAACTGATACGTTTAAAAAAATACTGTAAAATGACTTAACCTATCAAAAAGGTATAATTTTATGCTTTTTCCACCAAACTCTTTGTTCCAGCACTAAGTCTGAAGGAGGCTGCATGCTTCTCCCTGCTCATGGATGCCAGGTGGGCGCCAAAGCTTGTGCAAACACCCTGGGGACACAAGCCAGTGGCACCAAAGTAAGACATGAATCTCCTGACCAGGCATCCCCAGCACCAAAGCGATTTGGGTAAGGAACAAGAGGTCCCTCAGCTGGAAAATGTTAGGCACATCATCAGCAATGGCACTTCGGGTGGGAAAGGGGCTGGGGAGCAGATGATGGGAGCAACCCACATGGCTGTGGCCTTCACAGGACACTGCCTCTCCCAAAAGGGAGCAGTCTGACACAGGGGCTGCTGCAGGTGAGGTGGGATGAAATGGGAATCCTCAGCAGGTGGACAGGCACCTCAGGACCACATTAAAAACAATCCACCGCTCTCAAGGGTGGACAGCAGAAAACTCTGCAGCAATGGAAATGTCACGTCAAAAGAGGAGACTCGAAAACCAGCCAATACAAAGAGAAGAGACAAGGAGGGTCTCTGGGGTTGTTCTGGTTCAGCACCAGAGGCATGTAGGTCCATGGACTTACAGCCAGAGATAGACCTGATTACAGAGGATAAAGCAGGAGTGTTACTACAAATCTAGACCATCCCACTTTTTAAAAGCTTCTTCCTGTCCCAGTTTCCTACCTCACTCTACTTCTAATCTCTCCTTATTCTCAAGATAGAAATGAAATCCCATCCCACTCCCTCCCCACCCCTCTCTCCCCGCCCTCCTCCCCCCAAAAAAAAGAAAAAGATTTACAAAACAGCAAGTCTGGTTGTCTCTGAAGACAACCAGAAGAAGTTGTCTCTGCCTTACATAAACCAGAATTTGCCTGGCTGAAAAAGCTGTGTTTAGGAAAAGCATTTAATCTATTCTGCAGCCCTCAGCATATGTAAAAGAAGATCTTACATGGTGGACACACCAAACCTGATAGCTCCAGAGTAAATCATCAGGAAGCTGAGGGCAAGAGCTTTGGCTAAGTCCCTTCATTTGGAATCACGTCGGTTTTTAAGAGCTGTACAAGTTACTGTTGCACATCAGGCACATCCCTGGGGATGTGCTGGAGCCCCCGAGCTCAGCACCCCACACATTCTCCACGCTCCAGGGAGCTCCTCAGCAGCTCCTGCCCAGGGAGGCACTGCCAGATGCAAACTCAGCACATTCCCACCTACCTCGTGGCGAAAGACAAACCCTGAAATGCCAGCCACTAGTTCAGCCAGGAACACCAGGGACAAGAACATGGCATACTGAAAAGGCAGGAGGCAAGAGAAGTCAGAGCATGACAGGCTTTTGTCTCAGCACAGATATTATCACATAAAATGTAACTTTCCCCTCTAGGCACCCTTCAAAGGTGTTAAGAAACCAAAGGTCTTTTGGAGGAGATACATAGGTTACGACCTGAATGAGATACATGTGTTTATACAACTCACAACTGATATATATTGCTTAATTACTGGCTTTTGTGACATTTCTGTTCCCACGTTTCTTAGCATTCTTATATACATTAAAACACACTCACATGCCAGAGGTGAATCCAAGTCACTCAGGTTTTGATCTTGCAGTAAGGGATACAAACAGACCCTTCCTGTTTGCACGGTGCTCTGCTAAGGTTAATAGCCTTCCCCAGGGGTTTTGGTTTGTGTTTATCTATTTCACTGCCAGATTGGGATTTGGTGCCTGATTCCTGAAGCTTCTCCAGTGAATGAACTGAAACATTGCCTTCACTGGAAATATTCTCACAGTAACACTAGACATATGCTCCAAATACTTTGCTGAGCCAAGGTCCGTATTTGGCTTTAGGTGCAGCATTTGGATCAGGAGTTAAATAAACCCTGAAACAGTGCTTTCAGTGTAGGCACTCACCCAGTACTAAAAATATGTTTAAGCAGAAATAAAGAAGGTAAAGAAAAAATGCAAAGTGGGATAGTAAAATTTGAAGTTGGGGCTTAATCTTCCATAGGAAAAATTTACCTTTTTACTCCACCTGCTACTTAACAGTTAATAATTAAAGGAAACATTTTAAATTAAATTCAGTCCTAGCAGGGTTTAGTGGAGAAAGGGAAACTTAGCTTTAATGAAAGGTTATTGGGGAAAGGAGCGCAACGGTGAAGGCAGAACTAGAAAAAAAATGTGTTCAAATAATGCAGCTGTCAAATCACTGTTCAGGAGAGAAAAGAAGTTTAGAAATATTTCTTACAGGTACAATGAAAATAAACCTATGTGCTTGGAACAGCACATGCTACTGTTAGTGGCATAGCTTTAAGAAAGTTACATGAGTTATGGAGCAGGTAGCAGAGCCTGATTTCTTATGGATTTACATCATCATTCACCTTTATCCCTTTCCCATCTGGACTGCAGTGACTCCAGCAAGCCTCTGCACATGCCCTAACAGCACATCACCAGCAAGAGACAGCAGTGAGGCACTTGCCAGCTGGCCATCAGCTGATGGAATTGCAGCTGCTACCTCTCCCCTTCCCCTCCCTGCCATCATTTGAGGAAGTTAACTCCTTTAACATGTCCTATTTTAAAAATGAAGTTTAAACTGGAGAAAAATCATCCCCTCTCCTTAGAAAACCAGTCCCAAAATACTGTAGCAGGAGATGCGTTGTACTGTTAAGCCCTTTCTCACTAGTTCAGTGCTTCACAAGTGCTATTTGCACCCTTCAAATAATTGCACATACAGGATTTTGCTCCTAAATATGCCTAGAAACACAGTTTATAATGTAAGTTTGTTTAACCTGTAGTTATTTTGAATTTTAAGGTAGGCTGGAAAACTCAGAACAGAAAAACTCACATAGAGAGAGGTTAAAGTGGACTGAGGGACACGGGCTTCCCCTCTGCTCGGTGCACCTCGAGCCCCTGCTGCTTTTGAGATGAGGCCAAACATACTATACAGTGCTCCACTTTTTGGGTTGAATTGTTCTAGGCTAGTGAATGTTAGGAGAAAAAGAAGGGCTGGTGTGCTTTTATGAGGTACCAACTATTCATTCCATAATTTCGCATCAGGATGTTAAACTGACCCCTTAAAATACAGCTCGAAAGAATTTCACATTTATGATGCTTTGAGCATCTTTAAGATTGTAAATGTATTAATCTATCTGGCTCACAGAAAACCAGAATGATTGTAGAACAACTCACAGAGCAATTCAGCAGCATTCCACCCTGCTCCAGACACTCGGGCCTATGTGCCATGCGTAGCAAAATTCAGTCACAGTCAATCAAAAACTGGTTTTGGTGAAGGGCTTTTTTCCCCTGCTTTGTCCAAGAGGCACACATGTTGAGCATCGAGATTAGTAAAACCTAGCTTATGTGCCTAAAAAGCTTCATCAACATCTGTCAGGGGGTGGGGGGAATCTCAGCTGATCAAAAAACCCTCCTCCCCTCCTAAGGCACTTGGGTTTGCTCACCAGCTTCAGCATCCATGGGCTGCCACGACAAGTGGCGAAGCAGCCGAAGAGCCCGAAGACGATGATGGTGGTGCCCGTCCCGATGAGCACGTAGGGGGCATTGGTGGAGTTCTCAGCAATGAGGGAGATGTAGGTGCCGAGGGTGAGCTTGCCCCAGACGCCGACTGCGAGGAGGATAACGCCAGTGATCTGCAAAGCAAGGGGAGAAACGTGTCAGGAGCCACGGGGGAAGGCATCCAAAAGGAGCACACAGTGATCCTGAGGGGATGCGTTGGTGCTGTGTTGCTGGCTGAAGCCTCAAGACAAACTCCAGAGGGACAGACAGACAAAATTAAACTCCAGCATCTGTTACATTAAGGCTGCCACTGAAGGGCAGATATCTGTAGCCCTGATTTAATGCCTGAGATGTTTTGGTTTTCACAAATCCTTTTCCCAGGCAATTTTTTGTAAACAAGAGAAATGTTTTCTGTAACTGTACCTATGTTTATCCATTCTTTCTCACAGGAGAGGTTTCTTGATGAACATCTGTTTTAACCAATGTGATTGAAGAAGTCTGCCTTTGTTTCACCAATCAAATTAGTCTATATAAAATAGTATAAAAGAGAGTCACATCTCAAAAATAAAGAGTAATTTCTAGCCTTCTGATCAAGAGTCTGTGTCGTTGTTTAGTGTACAACAGCAATAAGCATCTAAGACTAATCACTGCCCAGGGAGGATGCAGTGTACCACCTACAGGAACAGCTCTCTGCTCTGAGAGACGTGGCCAGCTCCACATGTCCCTCTGGCTGAGTGTCCCAGCTCCCCTTGATCAGCCTNGGACTCTATCTGTGGTCTTTTGTACTGCATTTATTTTATTTTATTTTATTTTATTTTATTTTATTTTATTTTATTTTATTTTATTTTATTTTATTTTATTTTATTTTATTTTATTTTACCTTTTTTTTCCCCTCCTATTAAATTGTATTTTCTGACTTGGAGTCTCTCACTGGTTATGCTTTCAAACCAGTACAAAAGTGCTGATTCCTTGCTGTTGCACCCAACAGCTGAATGTCAGAAAAAATCACCCAGGAGCATACCAACACACTGACATCAAATGCCCTTGCCAAGTCTGGTCCCATCCCTGCACAGCACCGGCTTCACCTCTCCTTGTCCCGAACAGAAGTGGATTAATCAGCAAAATCTGAAAGCAAGCTGCAGAGGACTGGGAAATCTGCAGAACAACTTCTGGTTTCTCGCCTCCAGCTCCACAAAGGGCTGGTTTCTGTGCCTAAGCTGCTGAAAGTTTTACCACTGTCCCCAGGGAGGCATAAAAGCAGCCTTCACTGCCAAAATGAACAAGCAGCTTCACATATGAAAGAGAGCTTGAGCCAAGTAATAAAAAGCATTTTTAGTTGGCTGTTTGAAACAATTACTAACCCTTTACTATGCATTTTAAGAGTTTGGTTTCCCCAGGTCTCAAGGGGGCCCATTCAATTTATGGCACACACAGACTTTGGAAAAAAGGAGGAAAGCCTCTTGGTGGTTTATTCCCCTTCTGCTTCTTAATAGAGCTCTGATTTACAGGGATTTAAGGAAATCCCTGAGTTTGTTGGGAGGTCTGAGTCCCCAGCAAGCCTGGCATGGTGCAGAGGGGATGGGATGTTTCCACAAAGACACGCTGCAGATGCACCTCAGGTTGCAGCAGTGCTGCCTGGAATTTTGCTTATGAAGACAAAAAACCATAAGACTTCCCTACAAACCTTTTCATGACCTTTATTTAGCAGAGCACAAGCAGGGGTATGACTAATGCCTACCTCCACCCCAAGGCAAGCCTCATTTCCTTATTTCCAAGACACACTTTTTATCACTATCTCTGTGTGCCATTGCACGGTCTAGGGAACAATGAATGTACTGGTTTCTGGTTTGGTTTTTAGATTTTTCTTTAAAAGCAGGAGAGACATGGGCAGACAGAAGACCAGGACAGTGCTGGCACAAGAACAGGGCAGCAGGAATAGACACTGATCCTGGCACTCATCATCAGTACACACATCTTCCCTTTAGCTCTGTTTCCTTCCTTTCACCCGAAATCTCTCTGCCAGCCTAATTCTGTGACCTGTGGGTCAGGCTCAATAGTTGCAAAAGCAGGGTGCTGTGGGTCCATTTACACCTGAAAGGTCTAAAAGGAAACTCAGAGCACCTTCTCCAATGTACAACCCCACCCCAGTCTTCCCTACTCTCTTTCCACTGTAAAGTTTCAATTCAGACAATGATCAAACAGGAGATGCACAAAGTATTTCAGATATCCTGGCAGTCAGAGGAGAGAGATTACCAGCCCTTCGACCTTTAGAGCCCCTCTGAGCATTCAGCATCCAAAGGAACTTCATTTACAAACACCTGGAAAAGCCAGCACACATGGAACATGAGAACAGCAGTCACATTCCACCAGTGGGCTTCTACAGCAAAACCTGGCCTTCATATGACCCAGCAAGAATTTTAAGATTTGTCCTGGAAATGCTATGACAGCTACAGCCTGTGAGGAAAGAGTGTCACAACCCCACTCCAGATCCTCAGCAGACACAGAAGAAATGAACTGGCAGCTGTACAGCCCACAATGCCCCAAATAAGACATCTGGAGTGGTACAGAAACATAAGCATTTGCAAAGGGGAAAAAAAAAAAGAAAAAAAAAAAAAAAAAAAAAAAAAAAAAAAAAAAAAAAAAAAGAAGAAGTTTGCTTCCAAAAAGCAACTAACTGCCAGGGACATCCTACCTAAATGTCAAGACATGTGAGATCCCGTCCTTTGGTGTTTTCAAGGAAAGCAAAAGATAAAAACTACCCCAAACACCAGGTTTCAAGGCCTGTCAGAAACTTACTGAATGCTTTTTGATTCAGAAAAAAAAACCTCTGGAGTTTTCCTTGAACTTTATATGAGCCTTGATTTAAGCCTGGACAACAGAGTCAAAGTTCATATCCACACCCAACCAGACAAC
>VYZR01074669.1:52380-64118 GCA_013400675.1 Oxylabes madagascariensis | reverse complement strand
ATCACTAGAGGGATTCCTGCCAGCAGCCGGGGCTGGCCTGATTTATCCATGTTTAGGACCAGTTCCTATGGTCATAAAAAGCCTCAGAAACTCAGAGAGGTTTTGTGTCCACAAATGGGCTTGCAAGTGGTTTGTGTTGGTTTTGGTTGCCTCTTTTTCATGCTTGGACCCTGTCCCGCCCCCCACATTGTTTTGATGGATTTTTCCTGCACCTTCTGTTTCTTTTCTGTGTTCTTTCTCTCGTTTGCAACATTGTTAGAAAGCTATTTCATCCTGGATTTCATCAAAGGTAGATGATATCTTCCTTACAAAAGTTCACTGCAGTGGAAGCCCCTGGACTCATGTTTCCTCAGCCAGGAAATCGGAGATGTAGCATTCCATAAAACATTATTAGTCCTGCCCTTCACTTAGGTCAAAATTTTAAAGGTTAAAAGAAAAAAAAAACAACACAGGAGATATCCAAGTAGGGCAATGATTGTAAAGGCTACACACAAGTAGAAACCACATTGTTTAGACCTTGCAGGTCTCACATTTCAGTGCCTCTGAGCTCAGGCTCAGCAAACACACCCCAGAAGCCCTTGACGGATGAGATGGCAGGAAATGAAGCAGGTGGGCCACCTGGACATTTTCTAAGAAAAACTCCACTGAAATCAAGATGTTCCCACAGAATGTTTTAATCTAGATGAACTGGATTGTTCTGGCTAAGAAAAAAAATTAAAAATCTGTGAACCAACTCCCCCCGCCCCCAACTCTACCTCTTGTCTCTCCTCAAGCATGGTATCATAGGCACATCCCACCAGTCCCTGATTTCAGTCAAAGGCAGGCTTCCTTGTTCTTTTATCTTCCTTCAGCATCAATACAGATGTTTCCAGTGTCACCTGCAGTGCTGCTCCCAGTTCTGGATGTGGTGGAAAAGTTACCATGCAACAGGCAGGCAGAAATACAACAGAAGTGACTGTCAGCTCTGACTTCACTTGTCCAACAAACTGACTGCTTTTTAGAGACACACAGACAAAGATATGGCCAGCAGCCCTGACACAAGGGCATGTGCCACAGCTTTACAGGACACAGGGAGAATGATGTCCTGATAACGCTGGGCATTGCTGAAATCAGAACTAATACTGAACACATGCAGTTTCTCATTAAAAGGCAACAGAAAAATGTCTGAGAATTATTTTAATAGTGCCGAAACAAAGATTAAACTATCACCCCCCTTCTTCTAAGTAACAGCAGCAAAGTATGCAGAGAAGAGTATTCAGAAAATAACTTCTGAAAGTGCACTGTCTTTAATTCTGTCAGAATTAGGCAGGAAAACACTATGTACTCCTTCCAATTGGATGAACACCACTCCTAAAAGAGTCTGTTGTCTTCATACCCCAAATCCCTCAGAGCATTGGTGGCATGATATGAAGGTTGCTGCTGGTACAGGAGGCATGGAAGGTCCTACACCTCGCATCCACAGAGATTCCAGACCCTAATTCAAACCCTTATTTATACCCAGGACTGCCATGTGGAATATTTGAAGCTTGTCAGTTACAGAGGTGAAGATAAATGTGCAGCAGGAATTGCTAGTTTATTGGTCCACATAATTCATGTCCTCCTGTTCACTACTGATGTGAGCTATTTTGATTCCTCCGGTCTGTCAAAATTAAACTTGGAAGCCAATGCTGATTGCTGCAGGGCACACAGCAATCCCTACTACTCCCAAAAGCAGCAGGAAGAGCTCAGCATTTCTCTGGACCAGCTCTTTATCTACAGAACTGAGATGCAGGACGATAACTTCATTATGAGAATCTCACTGTAGGTATAATTCTTCTATTTCATGTCACATTTTCAACCTCGCTAAATGAATGGAAAATGTGGGCAACTTTTAAATAACTTCAAAGCAGCAGCAAAGAATCAGACACAAGGAAAATAACCATTTTGTTGGTATTTTCGATTTCTCAATTCCAAATACTTCCTTTTCCAAACACCAGCCTCTCTGCATTTTGGTAGAGGCATGCTGTCGGCACAGCTCTCCTGCAACCTTATCCTCAAACAGGCTAGAGAAAGGCTGTGCATGAAACAGATGAAGCCAGGGGAAGGCAGACAAGAACTATCTCAAACCATCTGGGCTGAAGCTGAAAAGCCTACCAATAGGTTCAGCAGGCTGTGAGGAAATGAAAGAGGACCAAGGCACACAGCTAATTAGCTCTTCCAGACATTTCCCCAAAGGAGGGAAACTTTTTCATGAAGAAAATGTCCGACCTTGACAACATCCAGAACAAATCCTGCGCTAAAAGCATGTCCAGAGAGACTTAAAAATAACTGGCCTACCTCTGAAAATTTTATAACTTTCCCAAAATAGGCAATGGATCACATTCAAAATGTTCTTGCTCTACAGCTTGTCAAGCACTGGGAGTGGCTGGCTTTGAGTCTCCTCCTGCCTCAGCCCCTGGGCTCTCATCAGGCAGGCAAGTGACTAAAACTAATATAAATCTTTCTTTCAGCTTCAATGTCAGCTCTTCCCAGGCAGAGGCAAAGCATTAAGCCAAGATACAGCAGAACACAGAAATGCCTGTAAGCCAGCAACACACATTCTCTGTCCTCACATCTGCTGATCTTGTCTGCACCTGCAAACCCAACGTGGGTCAGCTTTGCACAGGACTGATCTCTGCTGGAGTGAACAGGACATGAGGATCCCACCAACTGTACCTTTGGAAGAAGGCAACAAGCTGCAAGCCAAGTAATAACCATTTCTGGCCCGTTTGCAAACTGAGAAACAGCCTGTAAAGGTCACTGTGTGAGGAGAAAACACCTGCAGTGGCCATTCTTGTGTATAACTGTTCTAGTGTCTTCTAGTTCCTGACTTCACCATTTCTTAACACATTCCCCCAGTACCTAACAAGATTATTTTGTCCCTCTGCTCTTGTAACTCAGGCCTGTCCCTCTTCTTCTTCATTCCTTACAGTTTTCCATGTAAATAATTTCTTCCTAAAAAGACACGGCCAAAAAGTTTTAAAGGAAAAATGCCCTATGATTAATTCACATTCCTCTCTGTGATCCCTTGCCTGTCTCACCTGGTAAGGCTGCCACACTTTGGGCTCAGGGTTTTCTCTCCCTGTTGCATGTGTGGAATGTCCAGCACAACGAATCTTACTTCATCCCTTCACCTCAGGAATCTGCTTGAGTTATGATCCCTGCTGTTCAGCATCCATCTAGAGCTAGCTGCTGTCACAAAACTGATTATCCACCACAGCCTTTGCTGTTTCTGTGCAAAACTGAGATTCTCGTGTATTAAAACTACTGGTCCACGTCCTCCGTGTGGAAACCATCATCAGGAATACCAGCAGAGCCATGGGGATGCTGCCTTTGCTCTCATGTCACCACCAGGTCAGAGCTGAGTATCAGTGCACTCCAGTCAGGGGACAGCCACTGAATCTGCCCTGAAATACAGTGGAGGAGATTTTGATTAGACACGCTGATATCAAGCTTAGCAACCTGTTCTCGCACAGCTCCTTTCTGTAACTGAACTACCATCCTATTTCCTCTTCAAAAATATTTTTAATTTTCAGTGTTTGTCCTAGCTGTACTATTACAAGTATATGAATAGTTGACCCAAGTGAGCTGACATCAGATTAAGGTCCTCAGAGGTCAAACTGTAGGGCTGGTAAAAAAAAAAGAAAAAAAAATTAAAACATTGGCTCTCACACAGTTGACAAAGTGGATGCCAAATTACCATGGAGCTAATCTGGCTACCAACTCTGCAGACGACAGAGTGTGTACTAATCCCTAACTTTAAAAGTGCCTCTATCAGCTGCAGAGTTAAATGACCTCTAAAAGGAAGTGAACATTTTATAAACAATCAAGGTACTTCCCAGCACTCCCACCCATCCATACACCAACCACACACAAAGGTCTAACAGTGCTTTCCTTGCAGGCTGGGGCAGAAATGACAACCAGGACTGTATCCCTTACTTTGTATGGAAAACAGATTAAAAATCATGTAGAGGTGAGTGCAACCTTCTCCTTGCAACCAGAAGAGGCCAATGATGATTTAATGAATAGCAGGGAAGAAAACATCACAGTAATTTTGTTTGCTGCAGGATAAAAAATTGGACATGGCCCAAGAAGTCCTAGGAGCGCTAACAAGGACTGCAGTGGGGAGAGAAGAACTTGAAAACAACCTTGCAGCATTGCTCAAAACTAAGGATTTCTTGCTAATAAAATGCAAATACCTATTCTTAGAGAATTCTTCTATAAGGATCAATTGATTACATGCCACTTGTAGGAAGATTCAGGAAGAATAAGGACATTTGTGACCTGATCTCTATACTAATATCATGCCTGTGATGAATAATTATAATAAACAGCTGTAGCCCTTATTCAATGCCCGAGATGTTTTGGTTTCTGGGAATTCTTTTCCCAGGTGATTTTCTGTAAACAGGAGAAATGTTTTTGTAACTGTACCTATGTTTATCCATTCTTTCTCACCAGAGAGGTTTCTTAATAAATATCTGTTTTAACCAATGCGATTGAAGAAGTTTGCCTTTGTTCCACCAATCAAATCAGTCTGTGTAAAATAGTATAAAAGAGAATCACATCTCAAAAATAAAAAGTCATTTTTATAACCTTCTTATCGAGAGTTTGTGTCATTTTTTAGTGTACAACAGCGATAAACAGCCATATTCTTATGCTGAAGATGTAGCTTTATTACACCTTGCACTTTCAGAAAAGAAGTTGGAAATCTCAGTAAAATTAAGTTCTTTATCATGAGAATTATACTTATTTTTATGTAAGACACTTCATTAAATGAGAGAAGATATTCTGCTTTACAGTTTAATCACCAGTGGCTCTATTAATTGATGTATCTTTTAAGCCAGCTTGCAGACAAAAATGTGGTCATCTCTGGATAAAAATAAAAAGCAAAAATACATTTCTGCTGGGGATTTTCAGACCTAATTTCTTGAAATGTAGCTTTAAATATGCATGACTGAACATCTTAGGGAAAAGAACTTAGAGAGTGGAGACTTCAAAAGCAGCATCCCACTCTGGAAGGCTAAGGCACACTCCTAGCCATAGGAAATGTGGTTGTTTTGCAGGTCTAGTAGTACATGGAACAGAAGGAACTAACTGATCATCAGCAAAGTGATACAGCCAGAGAATATTAATCTGGGGGGCCTGAAAGTTTTTGGAAGCTTAAATGCAGCAGCTGTCCCTCATACTCACACTTTCAAATCCCTTCAGTAGCAATACACAGAGGTGACAGAAACGTTGTTTACACAGCATGACATAGCTTGGCCTCAGATTTTAAAACAGTTCACCTGTTTTACTGAGATATAAGACTTCAAATGATAAAAAATGCAAGACAATAAAATGTTTTGAAATAGGACTATCCCCTACCTGAATCCTTTACTGTTTCTTAAATGCTCTTGTCTGCTTGCCTCCTAATAAATCAAGGCAAAAATCTAAACTTCTATAATCCCTATGTGAACAAAGTAAAGGAATAAAATTAAGCACTCTGGAAAAAAGCTTCTAGTGCTATCCATGCCCATGAGACTAGCACTGTGTCCAAAGCCCAGGCTGAGTCAGACTTCAGTGGAAAGACTCCCTTGTTCCTCAGGACTGACCAGGCAGAGAAGACTTTGAGAGAGACCCCAATCAAGGAGTTTTGGTAATTTCTGCGGATCAGTCAGCACATAAATTCCTCCCGGCACGTGTAACAGCCTTACAAAGTTTGGATTTAGCAGTAAGAAAGCTTGAAAAGAATTAAAAAGAGATATATAAGCTCATTAGTCACTGCACACAACAGCAGTGGCGTGAAACTCTTTCAGAACCATTTTTTATTCAAGCAACTACAGTCCTAATAACCTTCAGAAAAAGCAGAATATGGCACTGAGGTGTGAGATGATAAATTCAGTAGTACCAAACGCAAGGTCATGATGCTGGGACCAACTCCAGCAGTTTCAAGCTCCTACATTTGCAAATAACAGTGGAGGTAAAGGATTTCTGAACGCCTGCTGACCATGGTGTTTATGAGGAACCACTCATGGCATACACATCCAGAAGAAGGCACATGCAACCCAAAAGGCACATGCATTTCCAAAGCCAAGGAATTTCCAGAGGAGGCTGTTTCAAGAAAGCCGAGGTGATGCTGCAACGTGCCCATGGCAGGACTCCCGGGATGACTGGAGAGCCCCTTGGGCAGGAGTTGAGACTTCCAAAGCCTGGGTGAAGTGGGATGAGGAGGGGTGAGGGGATCTAAACCTGCCTGTTAGGGGATTACACTCCAAGGACAAGAGAGAGCTGGTTGAGCCACAGGACAGCCCAGCTGGGAACAAAGCGAGCATACGCTGGCCATGAATGTGCTGAGGGTGCAAATGAGGGTAATGAGGGTGGGAGCAGCCTCCTCCTCTGGAAGAGGGAAGGCACATCTCAAAAATACACAACCAGAACCTGCAAAGGGTGACAGCTGGGCAGCTTTCATCCCTTCACCGTGGGATGGGGGGGTCCCACTGAATGCCTAAGAGGCTGGAGCCTGTGAAGAGGAAAGGGGGACAGCAGGGTCTCAGCCTCTCTCCGTGCAGAACCCGGCTGCCTCTGGCAAGAAGGTCGTCAGCTGCAGAATTAATTTCAGTTCAGTCCATCCAAAAATCAGCTTGGGGGCACGTGTAATGATAAGGTTTTGTTTAAAATTTAAAAAGGATTTTATTATTACAACCAAGCCCCTCATGTCCTGATCCCATTTTATGGAAAATCGCTGGTTATTTACATTCTCCTAATCATACTCAGAATGAATGAGCTGAGAACTGCCATTTCTACTGTGGGGCTGTTTTATTTTTTTCCCCAGAAAGGACACATTCCTTTCATCATTAAGACTTCTGGTTCTTTCCCTTTCTCATTTCATATGAGCCATGTTTTTCTCTTGTGTTCTTCAAGCACCATGCTCCAGTGTTTTCTGGTGGTCTGCTTTTGGAGGCAGCGCACATAGGATGGATCCCCACTACTCTGTCGTACAGTTCACATGAGAAATAAAATGTTCTCAGTTCAGCATACCCAAGTCAGTCCTTCAAAACCAACCATGCTCTCCATAACCACCTGCATTTGCTCTCACCCACACCTTGGCTGCTGCCCATCCTCCCGAACACAAGCAGCAACACAGTCAAGGGAGAGAAAAAGGCTGGCAACAAGAATGGCAAAAGTAAGGTTTGTTCTACTCTAAAACAAGCCAGTTTTGCCCAGCCAAGGTCCAGCACTCTGGTTCTGCATCTACATGATGGTTTTCATACTGCTCTGTTGTTCATTTGTGTACAGCTCTGGTTTTCATGTGCTGCTCCTGCTACAGGAGCCAAAGACAGAAGTTGCTTTGAATACTTCAGTGTTTTTTAAGAAAGAAGAAGGAAATATCTGCTCCATATCCCATCAGGATTGCAAAATCAAAATTCCACATGATAGCTTATAAATATGATTTCAAAATAGTTTAGGACCTGTAACCATTCACCAAAACTCTCTGGATGAAATTAAAGAAACAACTGAATTGTGTTTTATATTCCTATATGTACACATATGCTGGTGCTCAAATGGTTGAGGTACTGGAGTTCCTGTTTGTGGGTATTCACTCGAGTATGTGTCTGAAAATAAAGCCATATTCCTCATATATTAGTTGGGTTTTGCTACATGTCAGAGTTGTTTAATTCAAATACTGACACCTTTGAGTGTGCATGACTGTATTTGCTTGCATAGAGAAAAAAAAGTTTCTACGTAGCCTGCACTCAAACAGTGAAATTCCAAGTGAAACAAAACCAAAAAACGTCAGCCAGAGCAGAAACAAAACCTTAAAAATTTCAACTCAGATGTTGGATTATTAAAAAAACCAAAACAATTCAAGAAAAAAACCACCAAAAAACGCAAGCAAAAGCAAACTAAACAAACAAACAACCAAAAAACCCAACAAAACAAAACAACAAACCCCAAAACAAAACAAAGCAACACAAAAGAACCCAAGCAACAAAAATGACAACAACAAAACCCTAAAACCCACCACCACAAGAGCAAAACCAGTAAAAAATACCAGATGACAATACCAAAATGACACTACCATATTGCTGGTAACACACATATAACTATACTGCTGCTACTTCAATGCCCTTTTGAGGCACAAATAACCCCCAACTCTATTCCCCATCAGGACAGTGATGCCACCAGGAAAGCTTTTTAACCATAGGTCTCCCACTGCTTAAACTCATGATTTGGCACGGGTCCAGAAGCTGTGGGATTCCATCAGGCAGGATTCCCTCGCCCCACCCTGAAGCTTTGCCACAGCTCCTGTGGGAGCACAGGGCCCAATGTCTGTGTCATTTGTGGCTGAGCTGCTGCCAGTCCCCTTCAGAAGAGCCCTGGGAGGTGATGGCTGCTGCTTCCATCTGCAGATCCCTCATTCCTGCCGCAAACCTCCCCTCGGCCTGTAACATCTCCTTTGTCAAGACCACCAAAATACCCCCAAACTGAGCAGGAATGCTCCTGCTATTTGAGATGCAGCATAAGATTTGTGGAAGGGATGGATTACTCTTGGGTTTTAAATCAAATTCTTAGATTTCTACATATAGTACTTGTGGCTCACTTGCTGCTTAATCCTCCAAGTTTTCTTTTCCTGAAACAGCTGCAGTGATGTCCTAAATGACAGATGGACCAAACTGTATAGTATTTTGCATATCTTATTGCTATGAAGGATGATTCATTTTTAAATATTTTCAGACTTCTTTATTCCTGTTCATCTCATCAGCTTTAATCAGATTTTGATATACAGTTAACATACTTGCTAACCAAATCTGCAATCAATGCAAATAAATTAAGTGGGTTGTTTAAAGGAAAGGAAGAAGAGGACTTTATCTGATCCTTGTCTCTGGTGCACACAGTTCCAGAGTGCAACCTGCCAAACCTTTCTGAGCCTCTCAGAGCAGGCACTGGAAAGACAGAGGTGAACAGCCATCCCTCTGGATTTTGGTGCTGCTCCTCAGTCCCCCAGGCATGAGATAAATTCCACAGAGTGAGAGAAAGAGATGAGGTTTGTTCTGCCTGGCAACTCTTCTGAGTTTCCTTTAAAGTGCCTGTAACTACGATAACTGGAGAAAGCCTCTCTGTGTGCTCGGCGCTAGTGCACTTCCATCTTCCCTGGAAATTGGGCTAATAAACCCCCCTATGTTTACATAAAGCAGAGAAGAAATATGTTGAGGAAGCAATTTCATTTTCAAGCTTGAATGGAAGCACTGCAATTAACGGAAAGAAAAAAGACAAATATAAAAAGTAGGCATTAAAAAACCTGTTATGTGTTTCAGAACAGCAATTAAAGGAAATGATTCACTGTAGAGTCCCTGTTGAAAAGATTAAAGAAAACCACTGCATCTTTCTCAAGAAGAATTACAGTTTGAAGGGGGGTTTCATGCTGATATAATGCTAGTTTATTTACAGATATTCAATATTTATCTTACTAGCATACATATAAGCAGTAAGGCAAGCTAATGTTACCATCATTATACACATCATTCTGTTTTATTTCATTTGACTGGTTGTTGTAAAATTCATGTTTGCACTTTTGCCAGTTGATCTTATTCAAGCCTCATCTATGCTCTTTATAGGTTCCAATTTGGGGAACCACCTACTAACGACCGAAAATAGAAAACTTTAAAAGGCTGAGCATGAGCCATAAAAATTCTGAGTTGATTACTCTACCAAGCTTTCCTCTTTTACTTCACCAGCTCTTACTACACTCTGGCAGGAGCTGCCACTAGGACTGTACCGTGAGTGGCTCCCGGCAGGGATGTAGCTCCCGAATTTGCCACCCTAGCTGGCTGTAGCTGATGCACACTGTTAATCCAGCATGACACACCAGCACCACGGTGGTTTACCAAACAGGCTTCTCTAAGCTTAGGATATCAGAGCCTGGGAGGAATGACAGAGCAGCAGTACCAGCAAGGAAGGAAAGAAAGATAAAATTGCTACACTCATCCATATATTACAACAATAATCAAAGAAAAAATTAAAAACTTTGGCACCAAACAGTATGGGAAAAGACCAGACACACCTTTTCCACCTCATGTTGCCAAGCACAGTTAACACACAGTAGAGTGTTCTCTTCCAAACTCCAGGCATATACAAAAGGACCACATCCTCCTACTTAATTAACATACAAAATTATATAAATACCAGCATTTTGATATGGATTATATCATAAGGGGGACCCTACGGCTTCCAAGCATGCCAGGCTGTTGGGGAGCTCTCCTGCCTGAATGTTGTGGAGGTCAAAGCTTGGGAATCGTGCACTTTCCTAGGATTCACAGGGAGAAAACAAAGGCTACTTCCAGCTGTGACAGCCCTGTGCAACAGTCCCAGCAAGTTCTGCTTCTTCAAAAATAAAACGTTCCCATCTAAGTGTTACTGACAGGGAATGCTCCAAAATCAACGTCTGGAGAAGATGCAACCCAAGAAATAACAGGAACTTCTCTGACAGAATCCAATATCATTCTTTATTTTCTTGCTGTTTGGTTCCTTGATTGAACTTCACACAAAGGATCCTCTATTCCAAAATATGCTGTTCCTTTAACCCTTATTCTGCTGTTTCTTACGGCAGTTTCCCTCATGGGCATTTCCATTCACACTTCACTTACATTGATCTTGGTACTTCAGTTGCAAGTTTCTACACTGCAAAGTCTTCATGCATCTTGCAGTGCATTTTGCTGCACTGCAGCTGTAGAAGCCCAGAATCAAGATCAGTAGAAAGCATCCCAAAACACACCACATCAAGAAATGTGATTACCTGAAATTAACAAAAATTAATCTTCTGTTTGTGCCAATAGGGGCATATTCTCAAAAGATATTCCAGATACACTGTGAATTAAGCACAGAAGAGCTGAAACTCACTGAGCTGTGAGTCACCCAAACACCATGAATGAAACACCAGATGAATGCCTTGTCAATGAAAGAAAAAGTACCATTCTGTAATATAGCAAGAAAGACAAACTACCTGACTTACAAAGTTCTTTGCAAAGTGCAAATTGCTTAGAACTAACCCCTTCGACCATTTCAATAGATCAGGCAAAAACCTTTGTCTCTCAGGAGACCAAGTCCTTTCTATCCATCTTCCAGGTTCCCACTTTGTATCTTTGTAGAGAAATTATAGAAGAAACTTCCAATCAACCACATCCATGTCCTAGACACGGAGAAGGGACTTGATGCATCTCTTCCAAGAGCAGTGTGGTGTTGCCGGAGTCAGGAGAGGGATGATTGGGAGGTCTGGATGGTCTCTCTGGTTCAGGGAGTGGGGCTGAACACTTTGGTTAGCAGAGCAACCTGGACTTAAAGATTTAGATGTGTGTCATTCATAGAGACAAAAAACTATGGCTGGATGCTAAGGCACAAATGCGTAAATGGGTGTCCAGATAAGAACACATCCCAGGAATACTCCACATGCAATAAATGGTGCCTCTGTGAGATCAAGTTGCCTTACAAAACAAAGCTTAGGCAAGTGCACCCCAAGAGATGCCTCAAAGCAAAAGAATGCTTAAACTATAATGAAAAAATATTCTCTCTACATACTTTGCCCTCTTCTCCAACAGAACTGCACAAACAGAGCCAAATGCTTTATGCCACCATGACAAAGTAAACTGAACTTAATTCAGTCAAATTTGCTGATCAATACAGAAATGTAAGGGCTTCTAAAACACACTTACACTTCTGTTGAGGAAAATATTTTCTCATTCAAA
>VYZR01074669.1:41537-51795 GCA_013400675.1 Oxylabes madagascariensis | reverse complement strand
ATACTCCACATGCAATAAATGGTGCCTCTGTGAGATCAAGTTGCCTTACAAAACAAAGCTTAGGCAAGTGCACCCCAAGAGATGCCTCAAAGCAAAAGAATGCTTAAACTATAATGAAAAAATATTCTCTCTACATACTTTGCCCTCTTCCCCAACAGAACTGCACAAACAGAGCCAAATGCTTTATGCCACCATGACAAAGTAAACTGAACTTAATTCAGTCAAATTTGCTGATCAATACAGAAATGTAAGGGCTTCTAAAACACACTTACACTTCTGTTGAGGAAAATATTTTCTCATTCAAATGGATATTTTAATGTCAGCACAAGTAAATACACCCCTGATGCATCATTACAGCAACTGCACTGTTTAACAATGCAAATACCAGAAGAAAGTAAAAAAACTTATACTAGAAATATATATATATATAAAGTTAAGTAAATGTAGATATAGTTTTCATTGTACAAGCCGATAAAGAGTCAATATAAATGGGAAACTAGGCCCCACCTGTTGAAAATAAAATAATATTCTTGCAACACCTACCATCAGGCATGGTCATACCACTGGGTATGAGCCATTGCCTCCACTTCTTGGAACGAGTGGCACTTGGAAGCAAGCCATCAGCAAAGTATTACCTTCACTGTTATTACTTAAACTTTCAATGTCCCATCAAAATGCAACAATATTATGAAAATATTCTTTTCAAAACTTGGTACCAGCATTAATTTTCATATCCAGATGATCAGTGCACATCTTTAAAAGCATTGCCTGCATTATTGCAGCTAAATGGAGCAAAATCCCCTAATGTTTTATTAATTTAAACAGATGTCCTATTTTGACCACCAAAAAAAAAATTAACATTTTTTTTTTTCTAGCTTGTTTTACTTGCTGTGTTAAATGAAGTCATAGAGGTAAGTAGGAAGTGGGATAAAACCATGCAGAAAGCAAGGCTCACTGAAGCTTGGTTATTGCAAATTAACCCAAATAACTCTTTCTGAAAAGCTGACTCACTTTTTATACAACAGAAATACCGCTGGAACCATCTGAGCTCCCTGCAGGAAACCTGCTGACAGAGCACCACGTGGAAAATCTGAAAAAGCTGTACTGAAACATCCTGATGAAAAAGGAGCTGGAAACACAGGGGAAGCTGCAATCACCTATGCCAGCAGGAGTTATTTGAGAAATTCTGCAAGCACTGGAGCTGACTTGCTTTTATGCGTGTCACAAAAAATGAGGAACATCCTAAGGAAAGTTTATTGAGGATGAAAATGCCCAGCACTGTCACACTGAGGACACTGGAGGAAGTGAAGGCATTTCACACCAAAACAGAAGGAACTTGAATAACTGTGTAATGTCCTGAGCATATGTACACAGACCTCTGGCATAGCCTGGTCTCAGTGCTCAGGAATTACAGCTGAAACACCTGCACCAGCTGCTCAAAAGATGAGTATTTGCTACTAGGGCAAAGCAGGGATGAAAAATGCTTGTGCAAACAATGTACTTCCAGCACATGGAAATATGGGTACTAAAGAACAAAGCCCTGATGAAATCTTCTCTGGAGTCAAGTATGATTCGAGCTGTCCACATTCAGATTATTATACGAGTGTGGCAGACACCATGACAGCTGCAGAAACCCCAGTTTTCTGGGCTGCTCAGGGGGTTCCTTGTCTTCCTTCAGCAGCAGCACCAGTCATGCTCATGACAGTGCAAGTGCAAGGTGTAAGGGCAGTTTTATTGGCAGTTTTCAGTCATGCTCTTAACTCTTCTTTTTGCAAGCACGCATGGCCTACGTGACTCTGTGGATCACATGTAAAATTGGTGACACAGCCAGTTTAAATGAGAGCTGGTTGGGAAAAAAAGAATAAAGGTAGTTCTCAGTCTCATTTACAGCTTTTATGTTCCAACTTGACAATTCCTGCTACACTTGACAACTTTTGCTACACTTTCAATCTCCATCTCTGAAGCATCAAGCACATGCCTCTCTCTAAATCCACCCAGAACTACTTGAATAGAGTTCTCATGTGTCGCTTTTACTTTTTTAAGACCTAAGAGTGTTTAGCTCCCCCAAGGACAAAGAGCACCACACCCACAAAATATTGCCTGAATTGACAGCAGAAACACTGAAATAATGGCTTAGAATTCTCCATCCAGGAAAACACTTCGCAGACTACAGGTTACTCATTTTAACAGATTTTAGGTATCTAAACCATAAACCAGAGTTGTGAGCTCCCATGTCCTGTATTTCCTTCTTCCATCTCTTGTCCAAAAACTCAGAGTTGACTTTGGCTGTCAACACTACTAAAGCATGAAGACTGCACCCAAGCATGGGCATCACAGGGCAGAGGGTAAAATACAGAGGCCGCAGCTTCCATATCTGCTTAAACCAGATTGCCACAGACGTAAAAAGCCTAGCATGTAAACAAGGACATTTTAAAAGCACCAAGAGACTCAGAAGAGATAATGCAGTAGAAAACAGGCATCCAATTTCCAAAGGCTGCCTTTCATTGCACAGAGGTCCAGCAGCCTGACCATCTGAAAACTCCAGGACCTATCGGCACTTTTAGGTACATAAATGGAAATGTGACTCTACATAAACATCATCTTTTCTGATCACTCTCATGCCAGCATTAATCTGTCCCTTCTCTTACATACCTTGACTTTTGTTCATTTTTTCCATTTAAACCACCTTAGAACAGCAAATCCAAGTATTCAGTACTTCAGCTCCCAACCCTCAGCCTGTTAATATAGACACAACATATTTGCAGTGGATTTCTAATATAGACGTGTAACTAGAGCACCAGCGGAGATGGTTGCTGTAAGGAAAAGACCACATTAAATATACTCTGCAAAGAACATAAAATCAGTGACATTTTGACCATCAGGCCTTGGGGAATGATCTGTACTCCTCGCTCACAGCGTGCAGGCTGGTGCTGGGCTGATGCTGAGCAGATGGCTGCAGAGCAGCTTTTGCTGGCCCTGAGCCATCATATTGTTTTTTCCTTGCTCGTGAAGGTTGGGTTATTTATTTATTGTTACGTGGCCTGACACAGCTGTGATCAGGGCATGATGGAAATGCAAACGTACGGACAATAAGATGCTGTTTGCAGGTTTGAGGGGCTGTTCGTGATCAAACTTTGATTTTCTGCTGCCAATTTTCCATTTACCACCTCTGGCCTAATAAAGCCTTCCCTCCAGCTTATTGCCGCTCCAGCTTACAACCGCTAATGAAATGCTCGGGAGTTTCCATGGGGGCTGATATTGACGTGTTTTTCCTGGAGTTTTCTTTCTTTACAAACAGCACTGAGGATGTCAGCAGAGATCTTGCAACCATTTCTGTTACGCACAAAGGTTAGGATCTCAAACTAATTGGCATAAAGATAGAAGAGTCTTTAATTAAAGATCTGTAGCAGTGAAAGGGGTTAAATACAGATGCAGGATTATTAGATGCTAACTTTTGTACAATTGTTCAGAAGATACACTTTTAGTAACTAATAAAATGCTCATTTTTCCTTTATAAATTAACTTTTATTTTAAACTCTTTCTTTATCACTAAACCTCTCACAGATGCTCATTTGACATTGCATTTGAGGAAAAAAAGCTAAACAAGAACCGAGTATGAGTGAACTAAAGTAGAAATAAACTCTATTTGACTCCAAATTATGCTGCACAGAATCAATAACC
This sequence comes from Oxylabes madagascariensis, assembly GCA_013400675.1. Taxonomy (NCBI): domain Eukaryota; kingdom Metazoa; phylum Chordata; class Aves; order Passeriformes; family Timaliidae; genus Oxylabes; species Oxylabes madagascariensis. The sequence goes on along the minus strand of VYZR01074669.1, from coordinate 48,114 downwards.
ATTCTGCCTTTTGCATGCATATTTAAACAGGCCTAATCCCACACATAAAGGCGACAGGTTTAACAATTACGAGACAATCATCAGACAGACTTTAGATCAGCCAGATGTCCAGAAATATATTGTTAATCTCAACTGTAGTTTTACCTCCAAAATTACTCTGTATCCTATCTTCTGCCCCCCATGCCTCATTTTTAAATCCTTCCATTATTCACTCCATAGCTTTTTATTATCCTTCCCTTAACTCAGTGTGATCAGTTAAGTTCCAGCAGATGAACACATTCTCCATATGAATCAGAAATCCAGTATAGCCACAGTGCTGCCTGGTATTTACATGTAAAGTGGTAAATCTTATAAGAAGAAAATTAAAATGACATCAATTTATACTTTGAATTAAGTGGATCAGACATCTCCTCTCTCCCTTCCCCCCCTCCCTCCCACCCCCCCAAAGCTTAAATGACGACAGCAGTACTTAATCTTTTTTGCTGAAGGATGTTAACAGCACTGGGCTATGTGTTCTTCTCCTCTAAGTTTGTTGTTTATTAAATACTTTTTCTGCTTGGTTGCTTTCAGGCTTAAAGTCAAGTTAAAAATAAATGAATACAATGCAATTATTAATACTCAGTTCTGAACCAACTTTAAGCATTTAAGAGGTAGTGAGAGAGCACAGTAAATACACTCTAAGAAATTTTATTTCCTTTTTTTCAATTTAGAGGTGAAAGACAACACAAATGCAACATTTCTAATGACTGACAGGGAAATGAAAACTGAGGAATGGTCTGTGTAATTGACCTGCTTCTAAAAATACTTTGATCAAAACTAAACACGAAGACACTCCCTTCACCCCATACAAACTCACAAATAAACCTGGTATGCTTTGCTCAAATAGCTTTCTCCTACAAAACCCACATCAGTATATTCAAGGCTTAAGGTCCTGCCTTGGTTCTGGACCTCAGCCTGAAAAACAAGAAGGTGTTTCCCATTTCACAGCCCAGGGCTGCCCAGGGCAGCAGAGATGAGATCCAGCTGAGGAGCACAGTCACGTATCCAGTACCAAGCAATTCTCCACCCCACACCAACCACTGGTACCTGCTGGGTCCCTGGAAGAGAAAGCAGTACAATTTGCACTCTGCTGAATAAATGCCTCATTTCCTTTTCCAGCTATCTCAAGTGACAGTCATTCCTCTTATCGTAGCAATGCGCATTAGTAGAATGAACGTTACCCAAGGCAACTGGGTTAATCTTTGTTTTTTGGAAGAGGAGGAGCTCACATCAGGGTAGCTAGCATGAGGGACACTGGCAAGAAGTCATAAAGCAGCTCCAGGGTTGGCCAGCAGGAAACTGATGGCTAAGAGGGTGCCCTCAAGAAGGCTTTGAGTTATTCTGTGGAATGTAGTCCATGGCAGGAGGAAAGCAGAGGGAACAGGGCTTTAAATGAGGAAGGCAGGTCAGTACATGTTGCAGTGACACATACACAGGCAGTCACCTGTGCTGATAATCAATTATCCCTCTTACAGGCGCTGCTTTATATCAAATACCATGGTTACATCCTTTAAATTGTGGCAAAGCACATGGAGAAAGATGAAAACAACAGCAATCCATACCTCCCAACACACTGGTATCACTCCAAAGTGAGGCATGGGCTGACTCTGTCAGCTCCAAGCTCTGATTTCCCTGCAAACATCCAGGTCTCACACCATAGTTCCCATGGCCACCAAAACTTCCAGTTAGCAGGAATGCATGATGTAACATAACTTGACAAAATAAAGGTGGGTGAAATCCAATTGTTACTAGATCAAAATGCATCTTTTCAGACAATGCAGTAAGCATGTTCATGGCCAGAATGATGTTTGCATTTTGTCATAGAAACATGATGACACAATGTGGTTTTCCTGGATGGATTTTTGTAGCTATGATCAAGTTTTGTTTTTCTTCCAGCAGAGCAGAGTAATTCAAGCTTTCTCCACAAGCTCGTCTTTCATGCCTGAACTGGATTTTCTGGAAGCTACACCTATGCAGTATCTCTTCTGTTTAGGAAACTTAAGAAAAGCATCCTTAAGAAAAGTGTCCTTTCCATACTCCTCTTCCTTGCAAGGAAAAACCCACACCACTGCTCCAGCAGGTCACCACAGGCTGACCAGAGACAACCCTGTCTAAGCAGCATTGTCATCCCAAATTTGTTCCCAAGCATATCATTAGTAACTCAAATGTTTTTCTGGAGGCCTTTCCCTCTGTGTTTTCAGTTTCCTCCCACTGGCATCCAAGGGTCCTGAATACATCACTGGAAGAAGATCCACTCTCATGATGGCAGCAAAGCAAATTCTGGGTTCCCATCCCTCGTTGTGGACTGCATTTTCTGCAGCTCTCAAATAGCCAGACTGGCTGGGCTGGTGAGGGCACTACTGAGCACCACCATGTGATGTGAACCATCCACTTCCACTCGAAATAACTCTGCCAGCAAGGAGTAAAGTAAATAGGGACTGACAAGACAGAATAAAATTAAAAAAAAAAAAAAAAAAGGAAGAGTGATGAAGTAAGACAGCAAATGAAAAGATGGAAGGAAATTACACAGCAAACACAGCTACCATGCTCCTATTGTTCTTTTACAGCCCATCTGTGAAGCCCTACTTGCTTTACTATGCATCTCTTTTGTAGAAGGAGATGCTTGGAAAAATCAATCTCTGGTATGCAAATGCTTCCTGCTGTAACTACAGCCGGGTAATATCCTTGTTACACCTTTAACCTGCCCCTGTTTTACTGTGAACCAGTAAAATAAAGAAAAGTCTAGGAGGTGAGATCACAAGTGTATCAAAGAGCCCTCTGCCAAAAAAATACACAAAGCCTTTGGCCCTCTAAAAGCAGTAATCTGATTTATGGCCTTAAATGCCTAATAGATTACACATGCAATTAATGATGTACATTTATGATGGCAAAGTGACGATTTTGTGCTTAGACACTTGCACATGACGCTTACACTGTCCTCCTGTGGTGGTTTGACATCTAAGCAGAGGTCGAATCCCCTCATGGGGTCCAAACACCAACAGATAATTTAAGATAGGCACTTGGCTCTTAAATTTATGTCCAAATTTCTAGCAGTCAGTGCTAGATGCACAGCAACCTGTAACCTGCAAGCCAGTCTTGCTGAAGACTCCTCACCAGCTGCTCCAGCCACGGGGCACAGGAAACACCCCAGGAATCTGCACAAGCCTCTGCCCCACCTAGAGCTCTGTCACACCTGGTGTCCCTTCCATCTGGGCTGGCTGGGCAGGCAGAGCTCAGAAATCAGCCCGTGGGGTGGCCCAGGGGCCTCTCCCTGCCCATCCATTCGTCCCTCAGCCTCTGCTGTCACAGGAGGCTGCACAGAGCCACGAGGCAATTAAAATAACAGCGTTTCGTTTGGGCATGTTCAAAGCGCTGTGCAAATAGAGGGATTAATTAATCCCCACAACAGCAGAGCTAGGTAAGCAGCGCTCTCCAGATGGAGAAAAAAAATGACAGAGGCAGCGTGGAAAAGCCAAGAATAAAATGCAGGTCTGTGTGCCTTGTCAGACTTGATTTCAGTCCCTCAGGCCACAAAGCAAAACATTTGCCTTTAAAGGGGAGTGATTTATGATGATCTGGATCTCAACCTTGACCTACTTTAACTATTATAACCAGGCAGGAAAAAAAAAAATCTCTCTCAAATGTTAAATGAAGGTTTTAAATCAAAATCATCTATTCCAATGCGGAGGCATTTTCTGTACAGAAGGAAGCAGCAAACCCCTCCTGGCTCGATGGTGGCAAGGTCCTGAGCTTATTTACCCCAGAGCCAGGCTGAAAGGCAGCAGTGCTGGGATGTTTTCACAAACAAGCTGAGCTACTGGCTCCCAGGTCATATCTCGTGTGTGGCAGCCGGCACAGAGCTGTCCTGCTGCTATTTAGAACCAATTGCTGAATTGCAGCAAATGCAGCTAAAATACACAAAATTCATACTTTCGTGCAGAAGTGCCTGGTGTAACTACCCCAGGGGTGCTACACAATACTGAGATGCCATGAAACAACCCCTCCACTGAGGCATGAGCTGCTCTGCAGGATTTGGGGCCATTGCACTGCATGAAACCTTCAGCACAACGAGTTTATTTCACTTTCACACAAAAGCCAGCTGTCAGGAAGGAGAGGAAAAACTACTCTTTGCCACACAGTGGAGAGCAGTTGATAAGAAGGAGACACCATTCTCCAAGGCAGGAGGTAGAGTCCCCTGGGCTCGCTGCAAACCCAAGATGTTTGCACTTGCTCCTTCCCCACAAAAGGATTGAGCAGACTTGCATGTGATCACTCATTTGCTGGTATTGTTATGTAGGTAAAGATTCAGTCATCTTGAACACAAAAGATTGCAGAGTGCAGTTTTATTGCTTGGGAGATGCTGTGGCAGTTCACAGGCTGATACTGTCCCTTAATGCTGCCCCTGCCACCAACCAAGAACCTCCTCCTAATTCCTCATTCAAAACATCTGAGCATTTAAGCATCTAATCAAGTCTAGCTGTCATTCCCAGTGGGAAAAAATCTATGATAAATATTTTACCCGATAAGCTATAATGGACTTGGGTATAATTCAGACTACAAACATCCTTGTAAAGTGCAGGTTTTAATTTTTAGGGGGTTTGTTTTCTATGTGGGATGGCACACTGAACAAGGATGAAATGATTCTGTAACAGTCTAGCTAGAACAAGGTTCTGATATTATCACCAAAGTCTCTGTGAAAATAATTCCAAAATAATGGACTGAAGTCATGGTCTGACCAATGACAGGACAAAGGGGAAAGGAAACACTAATTTGAGCACCTTCCTATGGCATGATTTCTGTTAAAACTTTACAAAGCAAAGGAGAGGGATAATAAGCTCTAGGTTGCTCTCTTTTTCTGCCCTGACAGCTTTCTCTGGGGCTCTCACTCCTTTTGGTCACAGCCTGGCTCCATCAGCCAGAGCCCTCCAAGGGCTGCCCTTCAGGATAAGATGTTTGGTTCAGAGGCACCCTATCTCCTACTGTGCTGGAGCATGTCTGCTCTCTCCAAAACACCCTCTGTGACAATGGAAAGCTGGGATTTCACAGGCATTTCAGTGGGACACAGACACACATCAGGTCTCTGGTGAAATTCAGGCTGCCACAGAGCTGTCTCACATACTGAACAAAGCCAGTGTTTTCTGAAGTCTCTTCTGTGCAGAATTCAGCCCTGCAATGCCAGTGGACATAAACCCTGGCAATGGCCTCAGGTTTTCTTTGCGGGGAGCCAGCAGTTGCTGCTCCTCTTCTGCCCTCCCTCCAAACACTGAAAGCTGAGGTGTGTGGCCATCTACTCATGGAGTCAGGGAGATAAACAAATGGCAACTGTGCCTGAGAGGTAAAGGTGGGAAACCTCTTAGACAAAATCCAGGATGGAGGAGCTTTGGAACAAGCATAGAATAAACCCCTCAAAACAAGAAAGAGAATAAAAAGAAGACACTGGTAGCTGTTACCTCATTAAGGCAAAGAAAGACAGGACAAGCTGCTGATAAATCCATGCCATCCATATAAAAGAACTGCCTAGATGGCACAGAGTGCAAAACCAGGAGAGATGGTGGAAAAGCCCCTTCTGGAATACAGCACCACTCACTGCACAGGTAAGAAGCTGTGGGGATTGCACTTCACAGTATTAGCTGGCTGGTCTCTTACCTTGGGACTGGAGATTGGAGAAGAAAGGAAACGCAGATTTTCAGGTTCCAATTTCTACCTAAAATTGGAACAGGATTCCAATCTGCAGTGTGCCACACAAAATTAATCACTATCAGTTTACATTCTCACCAAGGTCTCACTGTTCCTGCCCAGAGAGAAGGCAAAAACAGGTATTACAAGAGGAACTTGTGAACAGAAAACAAACCATTACAGAGCAAGCCACCCTTCCTATTAGCAATGCTTTATCCATCCATTCCTGCTGCTGGTCTTCACAGAGAAACCTTGTTATTTCTAAGTGACACAGAACTTGAATACAAGGGGGAGCTTCACTGACACCTTCTTAGCAGCCACACACAAACCCCAAGCTCCTAAGCTGGAATTGCACTGAGCTCATAGTTCGAAATCACAGAAATCACAGAATATTCCAAGTTGGGAGGGACCCAGAAGGATCATCAAGTCTTACTCTCAAGTTTTGTTGTACCTGCCACACAAACGTGCATTTACTGCCCATTCTGCTTGTTCTATCTTCATTTTGTCTTTACTCAGCACTTAAGAAAGGGAGGAAAGGAAAGAAATAGAAAAGACTCAGTTACTTCTAGCAAAAGTATGTTTCTTTCTAGCTCAGAATGCAGCATAATTTTGTTCCCAGACTTAGCCATTTTCTCAAAGCTAACCAGCAAACTCTAACTCTTTTGGGGAATTAAGTGTTAGAGCAAGAAAATATCAAAGAGCCAGCCAACGGCATTCAGCTCTTCTGCAGCATTTGCTATCATCAACCTCTTCCTCTCCAAGCATCAAAGCAGTTCTTAGTGAAATTTCACTGGCAACATTTCAAAACAGAATGCACCATGTTAGTGCAAGCTTTTAATTCAATGTATAACATTATATATAT
>VYZR01074669.1:28329-41167 GCA_013400675.1 Oxylabes madagascariensis | reverse complement strand
GTCCTTCCTTAGAGAAGTGTTTTTTCCCGGGGGGGGGGAGGGGGGGATCACTCCAAACCACAATACCAACAGCTAAGTTAGTTTCTTTTCCAGCAAAGCTACTGCAGCTTCAAAGTCTCGTGTCGGAGCTACTCTCTTGACAAAATTTTAAGCAATTAACTGCATTACCTGGTGCTGCCACGAGATGTCAGGGAGCAATAGAGAAAAATTAGTTGTGCCTGCCCTAAATCACGGAGCTGGCGTGGTAAAGGGGGGGTAACACGGGCATGCAGCTCTGACAGGGATGTCCACATGATTCTACCCCTATTTACTGCAACGTGTCCTATCACACCGTAACATCTTACATGCAGGGAGTCTTCTTTCAAATAAACACCCCCAGGTTTTGAGAGCATCGTCAGGGGATGGAAGGAAAAAAGGAGAATCAAGCTTGGTTTTCTGAAGCTGGAGATTCAAAAGAAAAACCCTAAGGTAATGTAACAGCATTATGTAGGTCTTAAAGGCACACGGCTCAGAAATACCCGCTTCCAAGATCAGCCCTGTTTTGTGCATATGTAACAATATTTTTACGTGTACTGCTATCTTCCCCCTTTAATTATCATGCTGTTGGCAGCAAAATTTTACACACTATGTTCAGAATCCCCACCCTCTCCAAATCCTGTGATGAATAAAATGCAGAAGGATGCATTAGAGACTCTATAGCAGCCACACTGTTCCTGTCAAAATTAAAGAGTCCCTTCAAGTCACTCTGTAACAGAGCCTGAGAGCAAGAACTGGAATATGTGATGAGGAGGAAGGGCATACAAGGTGACTGCAGCATGAGTTTGAAACCATGGATTGTTCACAGGTGGTGAAGCCGCAAACTGGGCTTGGATGGCAAGATAGAAATGTTAAAAAAGAGCTACCCTGTATCATCCATATGTCACCTTTCCAGAAATTCATCAGACGGCTTTTCAAATCCTACCACAGCTATTTTTTTTTATCCCTTCAATATGATGGATATAAGGCTTGGAGCATGCTGAAGTCTGTTACATGATGTAGAACACTTACACTTTCCTGCAAAGAGAGTAAGAATTTTTAAAATTGGTATTTTGAGTCCTTTCCAAAGTAAGATGGAAGTGCTACAAGTCCCAAAGGAAGGGGAAAATTCCTACTTCTCTTGCAGTGCACATCTTGTTGAGGAGCAGTCCAAGAACACGCTCAAAGCCATGCCTGTTTAAATTACACCTTTGACTCACTTCAAGCAGAGAAACTTGGAGGTCCAGAGGAGAAAATCATTTCTATGGCAGATTGAGTGACTGAAAAACACGTCTAAGGCTTTAAGACACTCAAGGCTGAAACAGGGCTGAAAGTGATCAGGTGAAGAGAGGGAAGCCTGGCAAAGCAACCAATAGCATATGGCAGATTAATTATTTTTTGTAGGAGTTCTGCATGTATGATTTTAAAGATTGCATTCAATGAATATACATACACATTTACATCCAAGTACAAAAAATCTAAGGAGCTGCGTTTTGAAGGGGTGATCTGCCAGCCCTTAGGGCTTGGATTACTGGGCAACTCCTCAGGAAGCCTGTCCCAGGACCTGGGTGGTACGTGAGGAGGACCAGCAGCTGGGAGCACAGCTGATGCCCTGCAAACCTGCGAGCAGATGGGAACTGGAACGATGGATGTCAGCAGGGGAGCGGCGTGGGTAGCACTTTGTTCCGGATGCTTCGCGCTGAACGTAGGAGATTATCGGTTATGTGAGCAGCAGATATATGGGCAACAGCTCCAGCTACCGTGGATGCTCTGCTTCCCGTCATAATCCCTCTCCCAGGTGATGAGAGCTGCAGACCCAATGCTTTCCCTTCCTCTCTGGAGCACGGCACAGTGTGGAGTACAAGGTAAACAGAGCGTCAACAAATTGGTGCCAGCCTCGGCATAAAACACTCGGTACACGCTGCACATGACACAGCCTAATGGAAATTGCTTCGGAGGGCTCGAGTTCCAAATGTCTCAGCGAGGAAATGTCCCCGTCCTTCTGTTAAGCCAGAACACTGAGGAAATCCCATGACACTGAAGAGCAGTTCTGCCTGCTGTGGTGGATCTGGCCGTTGCATGCTATAAATACAGCCACTAAGGCTGTGCATTAGTTCCACAGCACGTCAGGCAGCAGACACTTCTAGTATCACACACTGCAAGCAGTACTGCCTCCTAAAAATTCCTTCAGGTTATGGCAGCTTGGGTGTGAAGCAGGTCCTTAGGATTGCAGTCTTGTTATCTGATGCCAAATGCTTTTTAAAGCTATTTTTCGTACCAAACAAATTTATTCTATAAACAACATCTGAAAAATCTCCCAAAATGTACTTGCATCCTTATTTATTTATAAATCAGTGAGTAACTCATGAAAGAGGGCAGACAAAGGGAAGAGATGGGTACAAACAAGGTGCCCAGGATTCTAACATATGTATGGATTTGAAGAAAACTTTTGGCTTTAAAAGATAAAATTGCACAGTTGTGTTAAAGCCTTATGATGTCATTTCACTCTTCCAAATGCACATCAGCAACCACCGGAGAGATTAGTGGTTCAGAGCCTCACCACAGAGATCCAGCCACAGACCTGCTGAGTTTGCTGTGGGCTTTTTCACATAAATGGCTTTATCCTCACATAGGAGAGCAGGAGGCTGCATGAAGGCATTAGAGGAGACTCCATGCAAAGCAGTAATTTGAATTAAAGGTGAAGCCTGGAGAGCTATGCTCCAAGGGCTGATCACAGCTGCAAAAAAGGGTTGTCAGGGCACACCCCAAATCCTTCAATAAGCAAACTTGAACTTCTTTGATAGATCAAGGAAATAACCCACCCTTAAAAAAAGAAGCCTGCAAGTTTGTTAGTGCCCAATTTACCTACAGACATTGTTTGTCCAGCTCTCTAGCCAAATGCAGGGCAGGCTGATCGTACCCTGCAACTGCAGGCACCAAAAGGAGTACATGTTTCCAGCTCCTACTGCCAGCATTTGAGTTTGATAGAATCAGGTCAAAATCAGTCTTGCTCAGTCTGACGTAATGCAGACTTCTGGATCCTACCCCGCTCACCAAGATGTGAGACCTCATTCTCCCTTCCCACAGTCAAGCTCTTAAAAAGTGCCAGGAAAGTGCTTATGCTGTAGATTGACATACCAGCAAAAAACCCCAAACCTTAGGTACAGGTATCATTTTCAGAGAGGGGAAGCACATTTCCTACCACCACAGAACAAAATAATGGAAATGGATAGTGTGCCAGAGCAGGCAGGTACCTCAACTGAGAACCATTTAAGTTAGCTGCACTCCCAAAATCTATTAAAAGCCAGTACAAATCTTGATGTACTGGCTTATCATGTTGTAAATAAAAATAGAGCGAACAGAACGTGGTATCCTCCTTTCCTAGCTTTGGCTCCCACAGAAGCATTTGGTGGTGTGCACTGTCACAATCTCTTCTCCATCCTCCTTCTCAGGGGTATTATGCAAGTCAGAAGGTCAGGGAGATATATAATTTTGCCAATTAATCAGTGCTGAGAGCAATCTTAGCTAAAAAAGACTCAGGATTTTCTGACACAGAGAAATGCCTTCGGAAAACAGAACTTCAAACCCCTAAGTGTTCCTTCCCAAGTGGTTCAAGCAGAATGAGCTAACATGGGAAGGACATGGGTTAAAGCAATGTACCGAGCCATCTCCAGAAATGGATCTGCACATATTCCAATCGGTGAGGTGTTCCAATCGATGAAATCCTCCTGTAAATTGAAGGGGCTGAACAGAAATGTCAGTATTAATGCTTCGGCATATCTCCTAGAATTTACTTGGGGAAAGCAAAGCCCGACCCACTCCTGAATTACAAAAATACAGCCGCAAATCCGTCCGAAACCCAGGCTGAAAAGCCGGCCGGCTTTGGCAGCGGGAAAATGCAGTCATTAAAGCACACAAGCGCCGCGGCTCCGCTCCAGTCAGTCTGAATCCCTGTGACAGCGGCAAGCGGCCGCTGATTGCCACCAGCTAATTATAGCGCCGGGCTCCCGGCAGGGCGGCCTGAAGGCAGCGGCTCCGTGACACACTCACCGGCAGCCCTCCGAAAACGCCCCGCTGCTGCCCGCCTCCCCTCACAGCCGCCGCGGAACTGCTGGGGGCGGCGCGGGGCCGTGCCCGCCTCTGGGGGTGCAGGCCCACGGCAGCTCCTCCAGCCCAAAGTCCTCGCTGGCAGGCCCTCCTTGATGTCAGAAAGCTCAGGGCAAGACCTCGCGGCATGGGGCAAGGGATATATATTCCAAATCGCTCCAGATCTGCGGGATCTTTCGGAGGAAGCGGAGCCAGGGCAGGCAGGGCCTGCAGCAGCCTCCACAGGAAGGCAGGGGAGCGGAGAGCGGCACAGCACCCACCTCCCTGGGGCACTGGCCAAGAAACAACAACTGCTGCACGCTTATTCTCCGACCTCCACTGTTTCCCAAGCGAAATAAAACGGGGAGGTTATTCCTCAAATGTTTTCCTTGACCTGGAGAAAGCAACAGCTTGCTACAGACTTCCTGCTGGCCTGCCCTCGGTCAAAGCAACCGAAAGGGCTGCTGCGTGTATTTCCATCTCAGAGTTGTTTACAGAGTTTTGTCCTTCCCTCAGGCACTTTCCTGCCCAGTGTTAGCAGCGATGTGTGAAGATACTTTGGTATCAGTACCCTTTTCCTGGAAGTGTTCCAGTCCAGCCCCAATGACTGCTCTGAAGGGCAGCGTTAGCCCCGGCCTCTGCATTTCTCACCCTGTACAGCTCTCCCAGGTTCCTTTCTGTACAGAACCAGGCAACGAGGCACACACAGATTTGCAATCTGACTCTGCCAGAGTATCTCTGTAAGACTCATATTTAACAAGAAGACTGTTTTCCATGTACTTGTGATAACCAGGCAACCAAAATGATGCCACACAACCTTAAACATTAAAGACTGCAGAACGAGACGATTCTAAAGAGATACTTAACATAAAATCAGTGCTAAGTAGATGGGGAAACAGGATGAGGAAGGAATGAAAAATAAAGCCAGCAAGATAGCACATCTTAGTTACTTTTCTATCCACGCAAGTTGCCTCTCTTTGAATCAATTCTATTTGCACCTAAACTAAATCTGATCCAAGTTGCTGTAATAATTTGTATACTTAAAGTATCAACTCATCAGTAAGAATGAAACACAGTCAGCTCATCAAATGCTTCTCATTATTACAGTCTTTCACAGCAGGAGCCTGCAGCTCCCATCCCTGCAGACATCTGCTGTGCTCATCAGAAACCCAAAGAGAAAGTGGCACGAAGACTCTCTTCTCAGGATTATTTCAGTTTGAGCACTTGTCGGTGCCACACACCTCATCTCCATTCTCCCCAGCTGTCACACATGGAGAAGTGCAAAAGTACTATGAAAAGAACCTACTGCAAAACCCACACACTGGCAAGGGATTTGGGGACCTACATAGCACTTGAACCCACATTTGCCTTCAGTCTGTGAAATAATTTAGCTTTCAAGTCTGTGAGGCCTTTTAGCACGGGAGCTTTCAATGCCAATCTTCCTGAACGCCAGCACCTAGTTACCTGTTTTTGAACATTTAAAGCGAGGATTATGGCCATTCCAATGTCTGCTACTTCCCAGCTTCCACAATCCTTATGTTTATGACTGATTTACACTTCTCTGCATGATTTTTTTCTCATATGAAGATTTTCATGTGAGGAACCTCCACTTACACCCCCATTGTTTTGGACAATTACTCACTCTTGTAGCCTGACTATAACCAAACTGAAGAGAATATATTAGTAGCCCATGAGTTTTCACTTCTGCAGGAAAGCTTCAGATACCTCTGTACAAAAATATTTTTAGTTTTTACTTCATGTATAGCCACACTTGGATGCCGCATTCATCGATGTTCCAATAAGCAAGGAAGGAAGCACAGTCTTGAAGAAACCAGCAACAAATGGAGGACCCACATGGGTATCATTAATGGGACACTGTAAAAGCAAAAAGAGATGTCAAGTAGGTTTCCTCCTTTTTTTTCTTGCTCTTGGTTCTATTCCCCGCTAACGTTAGTGAAGGAGAGGAGGAGGTAGAGGACATGCTTATTAAAATTTGCAGCACACAAGTCTGGAGGGAACGCAATTACACCAGAGGACAAGATTATATGAGATTATTTCATCATTTGCAGACATGCTTTGAAATTCAACACGGCCAGAAGTATAGTCACTACAGGCACTCAGGAGCAACCAACAAAGAGAGGTTGGGGAAAACTGTTCAGACTGTTCAGACAACAGCTCTTCAGAGGAAGATTTGGAGTGTAGCAGACTATAAAGGGAATGTGCCTTGGTGAAGTCATACTGTTATGAAAGCTCAACAAGCTGGGATTAATAAATACAGGAGCCCACATCATCTACAATATAAGTAATTCTTCTGCTCTGCTCCGCTTGCTTAGTCCTTGGATGAAGTATTGTCTCCCACACTGAGTACTTTAAGTAAATAAAAGGGGACCAAAGGAATAAAGTACAAAAAAAAGGAAAGACATCTAGAAAATAGGACTTGTCAGGAGGCGTTACAGAAAATGGCAGTGTTTTTATTTAGTGAGGAGAATGCTATGAGCAGAGTGATAATGGACTGCTATGTACATAGAAACATGCTACAAAAGTCAATAGGATGATCTGTTCTCCATAACCACGGCAAATAAGGAGTAATGGGCTGAAATTGGAGCAAGAATGACTCAGATCAAACATTATAAAAACTAAATATAATGATAACAAAGAACAGGAATAGATTTTATTCAGAGTTCTCCAAACACAGGATAAATTAACAGCAGTGGTGCATCACTGAAACACTGCTGATCATACCCAGGAGCAGGAAGAGGACGTTGGCAATGTCGTGGCATTCTCCCTCCATCCCATTTTTTCCCAGTTTTCCATAAATCTCAAGCTGTACAACTGTAAGCACTAAGAGCTACAACAATATTATAACTGTAAGAGCTACCAAAATCTCAGTGAAGTTTACATGCATTGAGTTCCTCATTAATACCAACCATTAAATCACAAATGGTATGTGCTGTCTGGTCAATGTGATGGCAGGGAAGTGCCTTTTACTAAGGGCATGATCCAGCTGACACAGGATTAGCAGAAGAAGAGAAATTTCAGCCATGGATCGCTCTCAGCCCCCGGCAGAGTCAACAGGGACAAATACCCATGGTCAACACCTGCTTTGGGATAAAGGCTGTGTCAGGGGTGTGCTCTGTGCTGGCTGGGCAGGCACCCTCAGGGCTAGCTCAGGGCTGGGCTGGAACTGTGAGATTTCTTGTACAAGTAATACAGGATGATTTGTCTGTGTGCACTGAAACAGTCACCTGTGTCCCCAGCCCCTCCGTCAGAAACTCATGCTGACACTTCCAGATCAGTGCAGCCAGAGAAGATGCTGCACAGCACTGGCACGTGAAGTCTCAGATGGATTTTACATTTCTCTTCTAGAAAGATTTTGGCTATAATCTTTACTACACAAGGGAGCAGAGCATCCCAACATACTTCAGGGTTCTCATTGATGTTATTCCATATGGGATGTCAGCATGTTTTTAGAGAAACACTTCTTTGAAAGATGTACCATTAGCCCTGGATCCAGAGCCCTTTTTTTTGTTTGTTTTCAAGACACAACTTGGGAAGCTACCAGAACAGGAACAACTCATGTAATATCCTCACTAGAACATCAGGCTTATCTTCTTGCAATTAAGAAAAGCAGAACCCTTCAGATTACATTTCAGGTTTGGGGTCTGCCCATTTGCACTGGGCTTCCTCCTGGTGGGGCATGGAAAACATTACTAAGTCAGGGCAGTGCTGTCCCACAGCTCATGGGCCTTTTGCAGGGTACAGGAGTTGCTTTCTTACACCCCAGCATTCATTCCAGCCCCCTTGGGGCTGGGAGGGCGAGGAAGGCATACACAATTCCCCTACTGTGGAGCACAGAGATAATTTCTTCTAATTAGAGAACTCTAAATATTTGGAAGTCAGCATCCATTATTATTCTGGAAACTTCATACGGTAATACAAGATGGGTTGATTCTGGCAAAAATTCTTCATAGCAAAAGAGCATTATCAGGCAAGAACAGAGACATTTTTCTGGTTTTCAGTGCAGTAATGCCAACAGATACATTACAGACAGTCAGACAACTCAGCTATCTCTTAGGGGGAAGAAGGGCAAATCCCTAAATATGAAAAGTCCAAATGAATTGCATTCAGATATCCCCCCTCCTCTGACAGATGAACCTGTGAAAAAGATTTCTGATAAAAATGGCACAGAACATCAACTGAAAAATAACAATGAATTCATATTCAGCTGCATCTTTCAGATGTCAATACAATTTATGTGACTTCTCTTCCCTCAAATGGCTTTGGGGGAAGGAACAGAGAAAGGAGAGAAAAGAGAAAAGGGAAAAAAAATTGTCCTGGAATTGACTTTGGGAACAAATGCTATGTCAGCTGGAAGAAAGCCAAACTTGAGTTGAAATAGCACTTTGCTATATTCAACTCTACAGATTTTTCTGACTGGAGATGGCTCCACTCAAGGACATTGCCATAATAATTGGGAACATGCTGACATCTGCATCAGAGGCTCAGTCTAGTCAGAAGTGGAAGTATGAGAAAGAGACAGTGAGATCACGCTTCAGGATCTAGAAAGCTTGCAGTCAGGACAGCATTTTGAGGAAGGTTGCCTGTCTAATTCCAGAATGTCTTCCTAAGCTTGCTGAAAATATTGGGAAACAGAAAGCTGATCCTTTACTCAAACACTTGTCTCAGAGCAAACCCAAGCTACCCACTTCACTTGATTAAAATGTAGTTAATTCAGAGGCTTTGCTCAGGCAGTACCACAGACTATATTTGTTGGCCTGTTGCTGCGACAGGGTGATTCCTTCACCTGTTTATCAATTTTGCACAGGTCTAGTTATGGTTGAAAGATTAACTTTCAAATAGCAAAATTCCTATATGAGAGAAAACCAGAAGGCTTAACAAATAACAACTTGAGTCGTGCTCTCTTGCCATCAATTTGCAGTGTTGGAAGCAGCAGAAAGGGAAGATGCAAAACAGAGATGATGCACAGATTTGTGAGAAATTACTCATCAATCCAAACCCCAATATGCAGCAGGGCCAAGAGGAATTTAATTTCAAATGAAAAGTGTCCAGTCACCAGCACATAAAATTGCTTCACAAGAAGTGGCATTTCCAGTTGCAGACTGTGTTCTGCTTAGACACAAAATCCATTGTATTCCTCTTTCCCTTGGTATGCAGTGCACACATGAATGGGAATTGCTGCTTGCTCTCAGGGTTGAAGGTGATCACATTCCTCCTAATTATGTAAGAAAATTCCACTGACATGGTGATTGTTGCGACAAGAACAAATGTGTAATGCACGGGAACAACAGTGCTTTGGGACTTCAGCAGATCACCCCGCTCTGTTCAGAGGATGCTGGGACCTCTCTTTCTGATACTCAGTTCCAAATACATTAGGCACCAAACAGGCCCAGCTGCTATTTCTGCCTTGCTTCACTTGCTGTGATGTGGCTTCCTTTCAGTTTGCTTCCCTGCATCCATCAGAGATGAAGGAAAAGAGGTAACCGGATTTACTGCATGGTTCTTCTAGCTCTGTGTACAGGATCCCCATTTCTACTAGAATACAATAAATAACTGTTTTTCTGTTACTTTTCTCTTTCTTTTGAAATTAGGTCACTTTTATTCATTCATAGGCCAGGAAGATAAGGGCTTGCTCTGCCATCACATGTGTTGGTTTAGCATGGCTTCAGGATACAGTATTTGCTGAATTTGTTTGCACTTTCTTTTGGTTACCAGGCCTCCATCCAAAATGTTCCTCAAGTAGAAGAATTTCTTCTTTTCCTTATACTGGCAGCAACATAGTCAGTCTCCTGCAGTGCCCACCAAACCAAAAGCTGGTGAAACTCAAGAAAAAGCAAGGCTTTGCTTCCAGCACATACCAAAAAAACCAGCAAAGTGGGATGGAGAAAACATGGGATGTTTTTTCTTTAGAATGGGGTTGGAGTTTTCTTTAGGAATATACCCAGGAGTTTGCAACTGACCGTGATTCTACCTGTGACTGTCTAAATCTAGAATTAGATCTTTGTCTTCCAGGACAAGCGGGCAGACAATGGGAGGCTCAGAGGGAAATAATAGTACAGTACAAGAAATGGGCATCTTCATTCATGTCATGGCACTCCCTGGGATACCAAGATAGGAGGTGCTTTGTCCTGTTCCTGACTTGGCTCACACAAATGGTCAGGCACTTGCCCTGGCCAGCGTCCAGCAACCTCCTCCTGGTCTTCATTTTCCTCACTTGAAAGAGTTTGGCACCACATGAGTTTAAGTGCAGAGAGGGTTTGTAGGCAGCCATGCAGATGACCCTGAAGCAATCAAAACCAGCCAGGAACCTTTCCTCAGCAAAAGCACATTTGCTCTTGCAACGTTACATTTTCTTTGCTGTCTCCATAGGGACTGATTCGACCTGACATATGACCTGCAATCCTCACCAAAACTGCCTTTTCTCTGTTCTGCATTTTCCTTTCAGGGTCACTGTTTGATCTCACCTTTACACAGGAGTCTCCAAGGGCAGAGGGCAAAAGGGAACTGCAGGAAGGATGGAGGAGAGAAAAGTCACACCAGCATGTGGACAGCAACACAGACTGCAGCCCACAGCAGAACAGTCAGACCTTTTTCTCACTGGTGGGGACAACTCACGTGGCAGAAGCTGAAGGTTGGTGCTGTTGAACTTTACATTAATCACTGGCTGCCAAGAGAGGAGCTGGAGTAGCCTGGCTCTGTCAATGTGGAGAACAAGGCATCACACAAGGGTGCAGGTTTCTCCTGCCATGGGGATGTGCTGCATCAGCAGTCCCAAAAACAGGACCGTGGCTCAACAGACTTGGAAACTGCTGCAGTTAAAGCAAGGAAGGATGTAAAATGACAGGATGTAAAACCAGCACCATTCTCTTCCCAGAAAACCACAGAGCAAACTCAAAAGATCTTGAACAGGAAGGTACTCATGAATTCAGTAACAAAATTACCTCATATTGTTAAAACATCCTTCCTTCTCCCCGAAGGCTGCTGCTGTCTCCCCGGCAGAGCAGGCAAGGACATTGCACTCGTCTGCACATCCCCTCAGCACTGAAGATGCATCACTGCACCATTTTAGGAGAAACACACTGCATTAGCATGTCAGGACTCAAACCAGCAGCCTTTTAGATTTAGGGCAAACCCAGTGTTTTTGGTTTAAAACTACAGCACTTTGGGAGCTTCTCATTCGTGGGTTTCCAAGAGCAAGTGCCATTCCTTAAAAAGCTGATCTGGCTATTGCTTCAGAGGCAGCTCTGCACAGGCCATACTCCCACAATGTACTTCACATTTCTCTGCCCACTCGAAACCCCCTCTCTCAGCCTGGAAGAGGGCAGGCACCAGATGCCCTCAAAGCAGCTCTCTGTTTGCTAGTGCAACATTTCACAGCCAAAAATAAACCAGCCCCAAACAACTCACTGGTTTGTAGGTACTGCACGTCCTATCTGTTTCATCGGCTAAAGCCAAGCTCTGTGCTGCAGATATAGTTACACCTTGAAAGAGAAAGGTTCACTGGGGTAAAGAAGTGCAAAGGAAAATTAAAGAGGGCAGGGGCTCTCGTAAGGAAAGCACTGTGGCACGTCTCCTCCTCGGTGGTTTGGCCCCCTGAGCAGAATACAAATGAAGAGCATCACTGACAGCCCAGTCTAACATCTCAGTCCCCTTCACAAGCCATCCATTCGGCTCAGGGCACAGAGACAGTGCAGGCATTGTCACAAATACACTGGGCACAAACAGACTGAGAGGGAGGCCCACAGACAAACATCACCCTATTGAGACTGAACACAGCCTTAAAAATATACTAACAGATACGGCTATTAACATGCCTGCACAGAACGGAATATGGGCAGAGCACTCAAAGTGCTTGTTCATTCCTCATCCTCCATTTTGAGCTATAACGTCACCCTGTAATTAGCTGAAATAACCTCTATTCTGTTCAGCTTCGCCACTGATGAGGAGCTCACAAGAAGCATGAATCGCCAGGAAAGGTTTAAAAATACCCCCAAATTTAACAGCAATGACAAGAGACATAAAGCACTTGCTTTTTTCTGCATGGAGGTTTTTTTGGTCTTTTTTTTTTAATCTTGGAAGGGCTGATTAGCAAGGATGTCACCAGTTTGGTTTTGCAAGCTAGTTCGTAAGAATAAAGTGGGAATAGACTCATCCTAAGTGGGAAGAGACTTTTCCAAAGCTTCAATTCTAAGATAAAATGACCATGCCATTGCTAGGAAATATATGGGCATTACGTTCTTAAACAAAGGTACATTGTAGAACCCAGCAATGCTTAGCTTTAAAATAGATTAAGGACAAAAGACCTAACATCAAGGCAAAAGAATTAGCATAGCAGAATTTCCATAAGAAATAAAAAGTTGAGGATGTCATATATTTTTACTGACTGATCATCCTTGCAAAAAAACATGGGTGGGAACTAACTGTGGGCAAATAAGGGACCCTACATTTAAATAGCAGATTATTCACAAAGGTTTTTTCCCCACCTCTATTACTCTGAACATCTGATTCACTGGGCCTTTTGTGTTTTTTCTTTAATTAAACATTTCAAGCCATTCACCACATCTGACTAATGAACCCTTTCATTCTTGTTTTGTGTGCAGATGGGTTGTACACAACTGTGAGCACTGTGGCTTATGATGGATAAAAAACAAATGTAGATTCAAAAAGTAAGAAAAAAAATCATGTACTAACATAAAAAGGTCAAAGATCAGAAACTGGG
>VYZR01074669.1:0-26415 GCA_013400675.1 Oxylabes madagascariensis | reverse complement strand
AAAAAATCATATCTAATGCAGTTTCAGAAGCTTGTGAGAAAAACACAGTCTGAGTGCTGGGGAAGCTCAGGCTGTCAGAATGCCAGGAAAACCTCCAAGAGTCGTGTATGAAGATGCAAGAGATAAATACACTGGGATAACAAAATTATTTTAGGCAGGAATTGTTCTTTTAAAGAAAATGATGGGCTGCACAGGAACAGCAAACTGTTCTCAAGCCCAGTTCACGTTCTCTAGGTGCCACATTTACACAGATTGTAATGAGAAACGCAGGCTTAATTAAGCTTTTTATTTAAAGAAAGAGCTGATAAAACATGAAAAAGAGAACCCCACATCTCTGGTATGTATTCCCCCTTCTTTTAGCTTTGCTTGCTCAAAAATCAAACACAGAGAAGATTAATTTATTGGTTGGAACATAAAACCAATTAAATAAATAAACAGCTTGTCACTCTGGCTTCAGAGTGAATCTAGTGGAAATTTTTTTTCCCAGGAAACCTATTTTGGGAAAGCAATAAACCACAGAGAAGGGCAAAGGCTAGAGAAAAGGCTAGAGGCATAAAAAAACCCACCTGGAGACACTGTGCTATTTCTGATGTTATTGAGGATTTTTTGGGAAGGAGCCTGCAGGAGCTGTATGCTCCAGCCCTCCTACAAGAGCAACCCACAGTTCTCAGGTGCCTGGGCATCTCACTCATCTCACCTCCAGCCAAACAACCACACTGCTGTTCCCATCCAGATATCTGTGGTCTCTGCTGTTTTTCTTCAAATAGAACTTTTTTTCCTCTATCATTTCACTCCCGATCTATATGACTACAGAAAAGCAGTGGATTCCTCTGCAACAATACAGACCAGTGAAGCTGTGCTTAGGCTTGATGGAATTAAATCACTGGTAAAGGGTCCAGTTCAAGGTGCACCATTACCATCCACCCCGTGAGGAGGTGAGGAGCAGCCCTCTTTTGCTGCCAGCCCAGACTCCCAAGTAGAGAAAATTACTGTACACAGCACAGAAAATGTTTCCTTTGGCAGCAGTTATGAAAATGCCATTCATCCTGTACACAGTCTGTATTCTCCAGCATAATAAAGAAAGTGATTGAATGGTCTTTTAAGAAGTTTATTGGGTCACATTTCTCCTGGCCTAAGGCCAAGGCTCCCATTATTCCCCAGTGCTGGGTGCACATCACACAAATCC
This sequence comes from Oxylabes madagascariensis, assembly GCA_013400675.1. NCBI lineage: Eukaryota > Metazoa > Chordata > Aves > Passeriformes > Timaliidae > Oxylabes > Oxylabes madagascariensis. The sequence continues at coordinate 25,229 of VYZR01074669.1, read as the reverse complement.
TTTACTGGTCTCAACCCTTGTTTCTTACTGATGCTGACAGTGCCTGAGAACAGAAATATGAACCCTGACATTACTTCTAGTGTAAAACATGCTTCCAGAGGTTGTCCAGGGTAAATTAATAAGCCCCCTATCCTTGCTTCTTTGGTGTCCAAATGGCCAAGAGAAGTGGAGCCTGTGCACTTATATCTGTGCCAGCCAGAACACACCATTCTTGATAGGCTTGCAGGAGAATGAGAAGCAAACTAAACTACAGTGTGGGGTAGGATAATGTGAGAGCTTGATTATGCAAGCCATTAAAGTTAATGGCACTAGTCATTTAAGGACAAATTATGCCAGGGACTACGGTTTTGCAGAGAAGTGCACTGACAGTAAATTGTACTTTCCAGCTAGACATTTATGCAGCTTCCTAAGGCAGTCAGTCCTCCTCTCACCACAATCAAGGAGCTACATTTCCCAAAAAACACTTAATGCTGAGGGCAAGAGCCCGCACAGGGGCACTGCTGTGTCCTCTCCACAGATGAGCTCAATGCCTTGAGACAATCACCTGCTGCATTCAGGGGTTCTCCTGAAAACCAGCAAAACACAGAGACATCAGCAGTTGCATAATCATTGTCTGACGCTCTCCAGGTCAACAGGAATTGCTAGTAAGCAATTCATCTTTTGCAAAATGAAGCAATTTCTTACAAAAGAAGGAAAACCAGAACAAATAATTTTTTCCTTCTCCTTAGCTGTACTATCGGATTTCTCACCTGTTTAACCTATAGGTCTTCTAAAGGAGTTCTTTTCTGCTTTTATTTTAATGATTCAAGCATCATTTTAAGAATAATTTAATATTTCAGCGGTTCAGGTACTTTAAGGAAATCTCATCAAGATCCACATTTCAACAAGTATTTCCATAAACTGAGGGTAATAAAGCTCTAGAGAATGGCCTGTGCACACTGGGAGCCAGCAGCAGTCACGCATCCAGAGGAGGGTGGGAGCAAAGAAATGACCATAAAGCCCAGGCTCTGATTCACCCACAGAAAACCAGCCTTCCTCTGCACAGCATCCCAGCTGGCTCACTGGGCATCGTGGGCAGAGAAGAAATTGCAACACAGCTCCTTCATGAGCTCTTGTTTTAGTGACTCTGCAAAGCAGAGTGGTTTCCCCAGTCCAGGTCTGAACACACAGGACCTCAGCTGGGCCAGAGAGCTGTCCCTGCATAAGCAGAAGACACCCACAGAAGGTAAAGACTCTACGGGACACAAAATAAATAGGCACAGAGGTACATTTGCAAAGCCTGGCAAAGAGTTTCACTCCTCGCTCCCATTAGACAAATGGGCACAAGAACAAGGAGGTATTCTTTATGCTGCCCAGATCTGGATAATTCTGCCCAGAAGGTCCATCTGTGGCAATTTTAAATCATTTCAGATGTAAAAGCAAAGACAGGAAAGTAAGGAGGGAAATAGCAGAAAAAGAAAAGAGGGAAAGAGCCTTTGAATCTCTGCTATTAATAATGTTAAAAAGTCCAAATAGCTTCATTTCAGACCCAAGACCTAATTTACTGAGCAGTAATAGCACTGTCACTGTACTTATCACAAAGAGCTATTTTGTCCCTGTGAAATGTGCCCTTGGAGGCATTACTGAAAAGCCTGCAGGACAGGAGGCTCACTTTCTTGTCTGGAAGAAACTTCCAGCCTGTGAGCCTTTGACTGAGGTATCTATGCACAAACATAGCAAAATTATGTGCCGTCTTTTGCTGATGCTCTTGCAGGGGCTATAAATCAGCAGTGCACACACTTAACTAACACCTCACCTAATGCCAGAGAGGCAAACAAGCAGGATTTTGCTTTTGCAAGAGGCCATGAGCTGCTGAAAGCAGCAAAGCAAGAGCTTTCTGACAGTGGTGATGGCATCTTTGGAGAGCAGCGAGGTGCCCAGCTCCCACTGTGATGGCCACTGGAAGGGGAGGCTCTCCTCAGCATCCTTCTGCCAAAGCCTCTTGGCTCGTGCAGCTTCAGGAGCAAAAAGCCTCCTTCCTGGTCTGCTGCATGAGCAAGGAGCAACTTTGAGTCAGAGGTCCCTCCTGAAAGCACCCCTGGGAGAGCTCAGCCCCAAACAAACAACCTGCCAAAGAGATTTAAAACCAGACATTTGTCCAGGCAAGACGCGGCATGACAGATGCTTTGTGGATTTTCTCATTGCTCCGAGTTACATTTTTGAGCCTCCCATGAGCCTTCCCTGCTGGGATCTCCACTGAAAACTTGGCTGTGAAGAGGCTGCAGCTGCGTGGGACTGCACTGATGCCTGGCAAAACCCCCAACTCCAGGGCAAGGATGCAAAAACCAGAAGGAAATGTCGACACTGCACTCCAGGCACTCGCGATGTGCCATTTCTCTGCTTCACACTGCAGCAGTTGGGCTCTCTGGTGCTCCCAAAGACCCCCCAAACCCTGCCAACACTCTCCTTTTCTGCTTGTCCATTGGTACAACCCAACGGTGTTTCTGCAGTGCCATCAGCAGGTGTTCCCAGAAGGAAATCCAAGCCAATTTTGACATGTCTCCCACAAAAGAGGCAATTTTAACCACACTGGGTACGCTACAGGCAACATTTATATTTGCACGGGCTTAAATGAGCAGAGTGCAGTTTTCAGTACAATGCAGATCAAGCTGTGGTAAAAATTTAAGCTTGTGACACTTGTAGGAAGGAAGGCTGGACTGATAAGTGGTGACTCAGACAAGCTGGCGCTGAGGAGCAAGATGACAGAACATTTAATTAACAAATTAACTTTCTACTCTCTTAAATAATCATTACAGTCTTGCAAACATCCAAGAGTACAGCATTCAATTTCTACCTACAAGGCTGCCCCTGACATTTTTCCAAGCCTTACTTCCCAGTTTCCATTAAAAACAAGTTTACCTACTGCATCATCAGACGTTCTGCTGACAACAACATTCTGCTCTGAGCACTTCTTTGTAGCTGCAGGACATATTAGCCAATTCCTCTGAGTCACTTCTAGCAGAGTCTCACTCTATCAGCAGCACTGAGTTGTGAGAGTGTCTGTTTGCTTGGCTGCCCTCCAACCACACCAGCTTTTCTGACTAAATCTCCTGGTCTCTCTCTGAGCAAACAGGAGTCAGGAGGCTTGCAGAAAGTCTCCCTCCTATTGGGAGGGGGACTCAGCAAAAAAATTCCTGGAGACCTTTTTCTGAACTGACTTGGAAGAAAGAAAGTAAAACGGACAGGAAAAAAAAAAAGAACCATGTATGTCATCATAAGAGTCTTAAGACCTTTGTCCCTTCATCAAAACCTTCCAAATTTGGGTGGTGTGTGGAGTTAACCAGAGCTGATACTGACTGTTCTAGCATATTTCCAGAAAACACACAATCAGAAGAAGTGGCTAAAGCTACCTAAAAAAGGCATTTTTATGTGCTAACCTGATCCTGTAAGACACTGGATCAAAAATCTGCCCAGAAAATTTGGACTCCTGTTCTGCTTTTTGGTCACTGTCTTTCCCTCACTCCTGCACACAGCCCTTGCTTCCCATGCTGGAAAAAAGATTTACCATCAGCAAATGTTAAGGGGCTTTTGGAAGAGATTTGCTTCCCGTTTCCCAAGATAAGCCATTTGCAAGGTCAGGCAGGCCCAAGCACCCATTTTTCTCTTTGAGCATCTGCTCTCACATCAGCCAGTCCTCGAACACAATGGTCCAAATTTCTCCAGCAGCCACCATTTGGGTAAAATGATGAGTGTCAGTGTTTAACAACCAGATGGGAACATCAGCTCTAAACACCATTCAGACAGGTCCCTTGGGCTGGGACCCTTCTGCAACCCTTGCAGAAGCAATTCACCTATTACTTACACAGGGCCTGGAAACAGGCATTTAATTGTAATTAACAGTTTGCTGAAGGAAAGGCAGCGGTAGCAGGGCCAGGACACAAAGGAAAGAGATGCTTTCCCTCCTTTCTGAGACAGGGAACAAGAAGCAGAGACTTCAGTGATTTAAAAGAGCGAACAGCGGCCAGTCGAAGTACCTGTTGTACGGGGAAAAGGTGTTTTGGCCAGGAAGTCTTAGACGGAGTAACTTCCCAGCAGCCAGCGCTAATTCCAAAAGCCCTGATGGACACGGTAGGGAAATGAGGAAGCAGTCCCGTCTCTCCTCCGTTTTCCCCAGGGCACTCATCCCATCCTCCGCGTCTCAGCGCCCTGCGGACGCTTTCCCCCGGAGTTACGGGCTTGCTTACCGCATTAGCATCAGCGGGAAAATCGGGGCTGTTTATTGTCCCTCTCGGGGAGGGCGATCCCGCATTAGGGAGATTAAGGTCAGCCTGAGAGCGCGTGACGGGATAATCTGCGGGCAACGGAGGGGCTGGGACAGCGACAGAGCACCAAACCTGCCCGGGATGTGACAGAGACATGGTACCAAACCTGCCCGGGATGTGACAGAGACATGGTACCCAACCTGCCCGGGATGTGACAGAGACTCTGCCCGGGCTGTGACAGAGACACAGCACCAAACCTGCCCGGGCTGTGACAGAGACACGGCACAAACCCTGCCCGGCTCCGCACGCCCCGGTCACCCCTCGGTGCTGCTGCCAGGGTGGTCCCCAGCAGTCCCCTGCTATAAACACCACACCGATGCCGAATCTCCACCCAGAGCCCTGCGCTGGGATGCTCGACCACGCAGCACACACCCACGGGGTCTGCGTCACCTCCACGGGGTGCTGGACTTCTCTGCTAACACCCCCCGTCCTCAGCCATTTCCCAGCAAGACACGATATTTCTATCAAAATGTACCAGCGTTGCTTCGGCATCCCCTCCCTGGCACCCTGCAATATGCTCTCCTGTACCTTCTGAACAGTTTGTAAGCCATGATCCTTTTTAAAGGGTCCAACAAATTACACTGGAAAAGTCANTCATCCCTTCCTCCACTGCTTCCACCTCTTCATCAGCCCTTCCTCCACCGCCTCCACCTCTTCATCAGCCCTTCTCCATGGCCTCCACTCGCAGGGGAGACCCCAGCCCACAGCTCTCATACACTCAGGGGATGCAGCGCTGATTTTTAGCAACCATTCTCTCTCTCCTGCTCTTGTTTCATGGATGAGCTGCAGCTTTGAATGGTTGTCTTCCCTTCAGACACTTAATTGCTTGATATATTGAGAAACTACCTCTTAAAATTATTACACAGCTCTGTATCACTAGATCTCCATCTCCCAGCATCAAAACCCGTCACGCACAATCAAGCCAAAGGAATCTTTATTTGTGGCATCACAAGGAAAGAAGTAAGGACCCTATAAATTAAGAAAGCTGCTCATATTGCAGCAAGTTCGGAATGGTTGGTACTTTCTGTCTCAGCCTTTCTTCTTTAGAGCTAAACCCACTTTTTCCAGACCTGCCTGCTACTGATTTTCCAGTACCTCAAGTGAGGAAATCACTCTGTTCTTTCTCAAAAGCCCAGCTTTATCACAGGTTCTGTATCTAACAGTGTGAAAAAAGAAAACAACCCTTAGTGTGGTTTTGAAATCAGTGCAAATACAGTTGATGTTTAAGTAACAAAGCCTCATTAAGTAAATCTTTATGTCTAGAAATCCAACCTGTTGTGATTCTCCTTTTCCAATCCCACTCCCTACCTCCCCTCAAAGCTAGCAAAGCCAGTTAGAATGATCAGAATGATGGTGCACAACAGTTGGTGTTTGATGCACAAAATAGCCCCTCTGCTCCCAAACCACTCCCATTCCTGAGGGCTGAGATAAGATTCTGGGTATGCCAGGTATCTGCTTAGCACCAATCTCAAGGTCAAATTTTCTTTTAAGATCCACTTCCTGCAGACAACGATGAGTTCACTCTACCAAAGGTAACTCGAAATCCAATCATCTTCACTACACAGAGAAATACAGGGGTGTCAAGAGAGAAAAAGGAATGGAGTCCCCTTGGAGAGAATCACAGCGACGGCTGAAATATTAATGAAGCTCTTTATTTGAGAGAGTCTAAAAAGGACTTTGAATAATGCATTGCAAGCAACGGTACATCAGCACTGGCTTTTTTATCTGAGAGGCAGCTGGCATTTTAAAAATAGACAACTTTCAACTTGATGGGGGTAGCTCACCAGCAGAGGAAATTATCCAGAAATGCACCATCATTTAAGAGAACAAAGCAGAAAAACAAGCAGAGCACAAAGAAAGTTCATCAGTACAAATGCTCTGAAGCAGTCCTCTCAGCACAGACTTGCCCACCATAAGCTCAACTTCACTATTGTTGGGTGTCTCAACATATTCTGACCCTTAATGTCATCAGAAAATTCTCTTTGAGCTACTCCACAACAGTCATGGTCTGGCAAAGATCTAATGATTTGCACTTGTGAACATAAGAGATGCTCTGTCCCACCCAGGCAGCTCATGAATTTCTGAAACTTATATTTAAAAATAGGATTATTAGTGGTACTGGCTTTTTAATTCAATGGAAGAAAAGGAAGTGGGAGAAAATGGAATTTTGATAGGACTGGAAAGTAAGACCCTTGAAGCTTGCTCTCCTGCACAGCTGATTGGACACGTGGAACCTCTTGGCCTTAGGATTGCACTGAAGGCCCCAGTCCCACTGCACAAACACCTTCAGCACATGGAACAGACACATGGGGTGCAGCCAGTGAAGTGCTTGGCTCGTTGGGGGATTCAGTGTTCACACTCATTAATAGGAACGTGACTGATGGACAAAGATGTTGCTGTAGCTGGCTTTTTGACAAGTCCCCCAGAAGGTGATGTAAGTTCTTCCAGCCAGAGGTGTTTCCTAAGTATCCTTGATATCTACTCCCTTTTCCTGCACAAAAAGCTTTAAAATACAGTCACATGGGCATGTCCAAATGTGTGGGGCTGGATTCAAGGCACAGGTGCCCTTGTAGTGACAATGCTCGTGGCCAGTGCCGTTGGCACCATTAATTTGTTGGTGAAAACACTGTGAATCTTGATGCCACCAGGAGAGACAACATGACAAAGCTGTTTGGGAAAGGGACTGAGAAGAGTTTTGTATCCACATCACTGGAAATTTCCCTCCCTGCCCTCAGTGCCACACTGCCTCCCCTCCCACCAGCCTCTCTGGTTGTGCTGCAGAGACTAACCTGCAGATAAAGGGGTTTTGTGCCACAATGGCAAGTTGAAAAGAAGCACAGGGATGTCTTCTTCTCCTACCCATTTCCTGGGGTTCTTCTGTCCCAACACAACTCCTGAGACGCACCAATATCACAAACTATCCTGCTCCCAGACCTTTGCCTCTCCCCACCAAAGAGTGGGGTCAGTGGGGCAGCATCTCCTCACCCTGAGACACAGGGAGCCAAAGGGGGAGCAGAGAGGGGCAAGAATAGGCCCCACAGTGAAGCACCAAATGCAGTGACACAGAAGTGAAATGTCCCAGAAAGCAAGGGCCATAAAACAGAATGCCCTGCCAGCCTTATCTCCTCTTTCACCTTCCTGATTTATTCTGCCTAGCCACCTACTTATTTTACTGGCCAACAATTGACTGGTTGGTTGCCTCAATTACCTGTTACCCTTTGCCCTTCTCCATTAACTTCTGCCTTCCTTCTCCATTAACTTCTGCCTTCCTTCTCCATACATCCCCCCTCTCTCTGCTAGCCCACCCTTTCTGCTTTGCCTGCACAGCCAAATTTAGTCACTTGTTGGTGTCCACGTTTCACACAGCCAGAAACAGGCAGCCATCAGCACCAACACCCACACTCACTCCTGCAGGTGAAGCCGCCTGAAGGAAGAAAAGCCCGAAGGAAAGACAGGAGGAATTCCTACCCCAAAGGCATCGCATGCTATTATGGCCTTAGAGAAACTCTGAAAATGGCATTAGGGGCTGAGGGGCAGGGATCCCCGATGCAGCCTTGCTCCCACCCTGCACTGGGGGTCAGCAGAGGGCTGCTGCCCCACCAGAGCAATGTGGCACCCTGAGACAGCAGATTCACTCCTGGTGCTGGGGGATAACACAGGAGCACACGAGGCAGCCCTGGGCTCCACTTGTTTGTTTTCAAAATCAGCTTTGCCTTGCCTGGGCACGGGGGGAGACACTTGGACAGCACTAACACCACAGTGTGAACTACACCACAGGCAGCCTGCCCTCATCACCACCTCTGGGGAATACCTGGGTGGTGCTGCCAATAATCACACAGCGAGTGAGAGTTCACCTGCGTGCAGGGATGCTGTGCTGTCCAGGGGGTTAGTTGTGAATGAGATGACAGGAGAGGCACCAGCATGCACAGAGATGTCAGGAGTGCAGCCCAGTTTGCACTCCTGGCATCTCTGCATGCTGGTGCCTCATCTGATGCCACTGCCCCTTGCATCAGCATGCAATGCACCAAGGTGTATGCTTTTGCACCTTGCTTCACACTTTTATTTTCTGTTTTTTTCACCTCTCTTCACTCCTTCCTCTCCCTTTTTTAAAATGCAATGCAGCCTTTTCTTCCCTGTTTTATTTTTTTTTTTCCTTCTTTTCCCTGCACACTGCTGAATGTAGGAAAAAAATCAAAGCAACACACCTGAAGGGCAGAGCAGGAGAGTGTGCAGGGTGTGCAGGGTGGGTGTGCAGGGTGTGCAGTGCTGCCCAGGGCAGAGGTGCTGATGAGGGCAGGGCAGCTGGCCACAACGAGCACACACAGTAAATAACTGCAGCCTCACTGGGAGAGCGTCACAAATCCCAGACACAGCTGGCACAGGATGGATTTAGTGAGGTTGTGCTACTCAGCACTGGTATAAACCCTCCATGCCCTAAAGCTGGATCCCCTGCTACTGCAGTGCAGCTGCCCCCTCTCTTGTTTTAGCAGTTCCCAGGAGGCAGATCCCTCCCAAAACGCTGAACAAGGACAAAAGCGCAGGGAAAAACAGCCTGCAGTGAGGGCTTGGATCCTCAGACTGTACCACAGCCTGAAAGTCCCAGCATCTGGACTTCTGACAAGCAAGGCAGAGTTTCAAATAGAGGGAGCCCTCAAAGGGGAAGGCAGGTTTTTCTAAACCAACCCAAAAACATGTGGTAAACCTTTAAACTGGGGGGCAGGGGGTGGGGGGAATAACAAAAAGAGAGAGATGATTTCATCAGTTTTTTAAAAAAAGGAAAGGGGGAAGTGCAAGACTGCATGGTGTTTAGGATGAGGCATACCCTGTGGAGCAGGTCATAAAATCAGAGGGAACCTGCTGGTTAGCCAAAGAGAAGTATTAAAAATGGGGTAACTGTTTCTGCTAGAGGCATCAGAAGCAGAGTGAACTTTGAACTTTGGGATTATATCCAGGTGTTCAATATTATTCCTGTTGTTAGTATGTAGGTTAGATATATACACAAATACCATTTTATCATTGGGTGTTGCAAGACAAACTGTTCACCATTTGTCTTCTGCTCCTAAAGCTGAAAGCCTCAAAAGTGCAACCCAGGTGTGCTGCAGAAACACTGGCAGGTATGTCAGGAGCAAAGAGATAGAAAACTTCAGTAGTGTGATATTTATGAGCAACTATGCCCTTCATAAAGAGAGTTTCAAAACAAACAATGCTCGAGTTTTTCTTCATTCAAATACCTACATCATCAGACTAAGTTACCTAAATTCTTCCCACTTTTCTGTATGAATCATCTTTCACATATTGTTTGCTGTAACAGAAAGCATAGTAAATTCTTCTGTCTCTACAGGCCTCCTCACCTCCTCTGACCAATTTGAAATGTGTAATGCAAAAATCCACATCTTCCTACAACAGGAACCAAGTACAAACACTTACATTTTACAGTCATTCTGTGATTTTCTTGCCAGTTTCAAAGTCAGGTAAAAATTCATGGTTCATTGTAACAGTGAGCCAGAGACAAGGCCAGCAACAGATAGCGTCATGACAAGGATATTCTCCTTCCTAAGGAGGCAATGAACTTCCTTTTCATACAAAAGGAACCTGCCAATTTCTGTCTGTCTGCAGGACTGATTTATGAGGTCAAAGTATCCTGATAAAGGTCTTTTGACCTGTTGGCTTGTGATATACACACAGATCTTTGAAAAGGAGAGAAAGGTTCCACATTTAAGCTCTGGTGTGAAGTTTTGGGAGGAAGGTGGCAGTTAACTTTGGAATCTGTGTAAGTTCTACAGCCCTTACATCATTTCTGAGGTAACTTGTCGTGTCCATCAAGAAGAAATTTCATATACAGCAGCCTGTGTATGAGCAGCAGCAAACTAGTCTATGAAATAATAGGAGAAGCAACTTCCTCACCATCCAGCTCCTGATCTTCCCACTGGAACAAGGAGGGAAAGAGCAGGTTCCTCCTGCTATAGAGAGACCTGACCTGGACCAAAGCCATTTGTTAGTGGCTTTCCAACCCCTCCCTTCTCATCAAGCCACTAACAAATTAATAAGCTATTTCTCAAGAGCAGAGCTTAAGGAGGAAAGTGCAAGGGAGAGTTATCATTAATTACTTTGATCCCTTCAGCAGCTTAGGTACAAAAGCAGGTGCTCCCTCCTTTGCAGTTCTCCAGAAGGAATGCCATCAGACTCCACTGCAGAGCTAACAGGGAACAGGAGAACCAGAGAATACCCAGCTGCCACCTCCCTCAAGGGTAAATGCATTTGACTGCTCTGCACAGCCATGTATTCCATGTCTCCTGGAGAAAGTGGGGATAAACTTACCTTTCCTTCCCTTGAATGACCAGGAATGTGTTTCTAGTCCTATCTCCACACACAAGGTTGCTGGTGAAAAAGCTTTTAAGTGAATACAGAATCTGGCTTTGCCCTAGACCCAAGCAAGTTTGTGTACATGGGCCAGGGGGAGAGGAGGAATTTTCACCACCTTACTTGGTTTCCTCTTCTCTACCAGGGCATTTTAGAGGCATTCCTCATGGATTTTTTCCTGACACATTGCCAACATTTTCTGCTTATGCTCAAAAGACACACATTAACACAGCAGGAACCATGGTCAACACAGTGATGTAGCACTAGAAAAGTGCAAAATTCATAAGGCAAGTTGTGAGACAAATCCTTCCAGGCCAGGTTGACAAGAAGGGTCTTCCACTTGCTCAGCTGTCCAAGGATAAGGGCATATCCTGACAGGATTGCCTTAGGTTATCTTCCTAAGATCTTCCACATCATTCTCTGGGCAGTTGTAATGTGTTTTATCTACTACAGGTTATTATCCTACTGGTGAGAATTGAAGTCAGAGGGTGGTGAGGCACTGGAAGAGTTTGCCCAGAGAAACTGTGGCTGCCCCAGTCCTGGAAGAGTTCAAGGCCAGGCTGGGTGGAGTTTTAAGCAATCTGGTCTAGCAGGTGGCATTCCTGACCTTCGCAGGGGATTGGAACCAGAGGATCTTTCAGGTTCCTTCCAACCCAAACAGTTCTGTGATTCTGTGATTGCCTCATCCCAGGACTGACACAAGCTCTAGTTGCCTTGTACAAGGCAAAAACTGCTTAACCTCTGTCCATGGAGGGGAAGGAAAAGGATTTAAATGTCAGAACCAAACGAAATGTTATCTTCTAAACTGAAAGATTCTAGGACAGCCAAAAAGCAAAAAAAACCCAAACCAAAACAAAAAACAAAAAACCAAACCAAAAAAACCCAAAAAAACCCAACCCCCCCAAAACCCCCAACAAAAACAAAACAAAACAATCCCCAAAACAACAACAAAAACAACAAAACCCCACGAAGTAATGCATTTCCCATGATTTTCTTATAGTGAATTTTTCAGTAAGAAGTTTCTCACATTTTTCTTCATGTTGTGTCTTAGTGTCAAGAGAAGACAGGTACCAATATATACTCTAAGAATCCTCTAAAAGGCCTGATGTGCCAAATCTCCAAATCTTAATCATGTGGCCCTGTCTAGGATCTCTTGGCCTTTTCCTGCTGGCACCTGGACAAACATCCAATCTAATACAGTACACAAGACAAAGGTGGCTGTGGCAGAATCAAAGTTTGGCCTCCCCAGACTGTGTTTAAGATCACAATTTTCTTCATCCATGCTTTTTGCCTGCCCCCTTGGAGATGTGCCCACTGCTACAGATGCAAACCAGGTCGAAGCACAGGGGATGTTACCAGCCCAGCATTAGGAAGAAACTTTCCTAGAACATGAGCTCTGCAAGGCAGCCACTTTCTGACACATTCCCCTCTCCTCTTTGGCCTTTTGCCTATCATGATACCCAAGTGTTTTAGTGCCAGAGCAAGCTAGAGGGGGAAATACTGGTTAAACCATCCATGATTAATTCTGGTTTTCTTCCTTCAGTTTTTGCATTAGTTACTCCATTTTCAGGCCATCCTGTGGTAGAGCACACATGGAAGCAAGATTACATCATGGACCTGGCTGCTCTCTTCTGTGTATTTTCTCACACAGTACTTTTGATTACAGGATAGCAAAAAGAAAAACAAAAAAACAAAAAAACAAACAAACAAGCAAAACAAAAACAAAAACAAACAAACAAACAAACAAACAAACAAACAAACAAACAAACAAACAAACAAACAAAAAAACAAACACGAAAAGAAAACTAGCAAGCACAATGATTTTATTCAAGAAGAGGTATAATTTCAATCTTATTGATCTAGCCCATCAACAGAAAATCAACATGAACTTGATTTTCACATATGCCAAGACTTGGAATAGAGAATACCGAAAACCAGATCTCCGCAATTCCAGTGCCAGCTGTGCTTCCTCCTGGGAAGCATTCATGATGCAATCCAAAACACATATGTAGATAACACTGGCTCCTACCCCTGTGATCCTTCCTGTCCTCGCTAGCATGGGCCATCTGTTACTGCTTAGCAGGCAGCCCCACTAGACACTTGATTGGTACGACTTGCATGAAAAGTATGAAATAAACTGCCAGGAAAAATGGCATTAAGAAGTCTTTCCTAAGCAATTTACCATTTGAAAAGTGTAATTTAAACTGCACCACATAAGGTGATAAAAGAAAACAAAGCACGAACTAAGCCACAGAGCAATCTCTGTCCCTACGTGATACCCACTCAGGGGGAAGGAGAAGTGGGAAACAGAAATCATGCTGTGGCTAACCTGAAAATTCTCTCTGCCTAAAAGCAGCATGGTCCAGGAATGCCAGAGAAATTAATTACCTTCTGCTGAGTCCCTGCTGAGCCCTTTGCCCTCTTGTTCACCAAGCCATAGGAGAGGATAAGAACAAAACAGTGACTGCCCTAAGCCATTCTGCTCTGCTCTCAACCTGACCAGCTGGGCAATAGCCATTACAAGGGATTTTAGATAGAACTGCACAGGGCCATCAGAAGAAAACCAGCCTGTCGTTCACCCACTCAGATTCAGGAAGCATGCTAGAGTGAATGATCACATCTTTCCATGAGCTGTCACCGCCTACACCCACCAAACACCAAAATACACCTTAATCCAGGCTAGTGAAAAGCCTTAATTTAACTCTGACACAAAACCAAGAGCAGCCAGCATTAATTTCTTCTAGAAGGGTCTCACTGGGGTGTGGGAGAAAGCACAAGCTACAGAATAGGCTCTCAGCATGAACAAACTCCCCTCTACTTAAAGAAATCCCCAAACTAAAAGTTTCCTCCAAGCAGTAAGTTACCTGATATCCTTTTCCTTATAACATGTTCTAGCCTTTAATGACAGCTTGGGAAGCCCCCACTGTCCTTCCCAGCACAGCCTTAGCCCCAGCAGGTGTTAGTGTGCCAAAGCAGAGTCCTGAGAGCTGCATTCCCACACAGTGTTCTTTTCAGTTGCCTGATTACAATTTATCAAACAAAACTGCTAATAACTCTTCGCTGCTGTCATAATATCCACTGCATGAGTAATCTAGAGAGAAACCCTTCTTGAGCTAAGCAGTCAGTCAGTCCAGTTCCTAGAAGCACTTGACAATCCCACTCACAAAACCTGGCAGAATCCACAAATGACACAATTCTGCATCCTGGTCTTTAACCAGAACTCCACATTAACAAAATCTTCCTCTGGGTCTTCATGCCCACAGCAGGGTAAAAGTAAGCAAACCACTTTATTCTGGAGGTCACCCCTTAAACCTGATCCTGCTTGCCACGCCTGGAACATACCATGGAGATAGCAGATTGCTGGCACTCAGCACAAAGAGGATGAGGACATTCTTATGTAGGTACACCAAGTCTCCTCTCCATGAGGAAGTGTGTCAAGATGCTTGTGTCCCAGTCAAATGACCTTCCAAAATAAAGGTGGATATCCATCTGCAGAAATGTGCAGCTCTTTCCCTGAAGAAAAACTATCCCCTCTATGCCCTGCATGGCAAGAATTTTTTTTCCCCACAAAAGGGCTTGCCTGATCTGTGAAGTCAGGAAAGTTGCATGGATCATTCCCAGGTGTGGAAGCCCACTCACCTTGGGGCTTGCTCTCATGCACCAGCAGCTCTGTTCCCTCTCCCAAGATGTTGGGCAGCCTGAAAGGTTTTTTCAGAGCATTGTCAATGCAGCTTCAGAATAAAGAAGCATCATGGTGTATCAATTTTGTAGCTCAGATACAGCCAGCTGCTTCATCATAATCTGTCTTCACGAGCACTATTCATTAAACTTCTCAGAAGCATTCCTGTACTCTACAAGCAACATCAGGTAACTCAAATTTTTATTTCAGCTTGCTACTCCTGCAACTGAAGTAAGATGTCAAAGTGAAAGCTACAACATAATAATTATTACAGTTAGGGACTTAAAATAAGTACCTCACAGCTGTGCCACACCTTAGACATATTGCCTCACTTGCACCAGTGGCTCTGTCTTATCAAATGGACTTGCCAACTATTACTTTTTAAGGACTACCACTGGTAAATAAATTCAAAGGTTTAGTGTTGCCATAAGTAATTACACCATGCTTCTTAAGAACAGAGAAAATATAACATACAGCTATCAATGTTGTAAAAAAAAAATCCCATCTTATCAACATAGAGGGTGCAGCCAGGGCCCAGTTTCTTCTGAATTTAATCCAAACAACATGCACTCTGCCGTGCCCTCTGATGCCAGCCATAATACTCAGCATTTATTCATCCACCAGCTGACTTGTGTGGTCTCTACACTACACCATCTCATCAACACAGAGGTGAGTCTTTTGCTCTTGTATTCTTTTAATTTAGGCTTTGTTTTCACAGAAGCTGCAAAATTTTAAACACAATTTTACCTCTTTTATGGTCCATCTAAGCTTCAGTGGGACCACTGCACCAGAGGATCGCATATCTTCTTGTAACATGATGTTGTGCTGCAAAATCACGGGGAAACCAGAACAAGTCTAGAGACCAGAGGCAGAATTTAACTTGACAGAGGAAGGGGCAGAAAGTTTATCCTGTTGAGGTATCCAGCACACGAATGAATGATAAACCCTCCCAAGCACATGTCTATGGGAATTCTGTGGAGTCCAAGCCAGAGTAACTGTCTGTTTCACTGGACATGAATATTAAGCACAGGTGAGTTTCAAAAACCATTGCTTGACCGCCTCAGATAGTTTAGTCATGTTTGTTTCCCAATGAATTTAAGCGGAGCAAGATGATGTTCTAAGACATTTTACACCTTTCATATGGACCAAGCTGAGTCCACCCACATGTGCCCATCAACCAGAGCTGATGTAATTCTTTTTAAAATGTGTTTTCATTTCATATTCTTTTGCTTACCAGTATTGCACTAACATATGACGTAGAGCAAATATGTTTTCAAAAGGGAAATTTTAGTGCCACACAGACTTGGGCTTGGGGCACAACTGACAAGCTGGTTAATGGTACAAGAAGAAAAACTGGGTAATTGTCTGCTCCTCACTGATGAGGTGGCTCTTATTCTTATATCATTAATAACTTGAATGATTGCCCAAGAGCTAAGACTTAGTATGAAGTTCTTCTCTATATCCTTCAGATTTAGAGGTCTGCAATCTTAAATATTTTTCATATTCAATAGTGCTGGAAAAAATATGAATTAATTTTGGTCTAACCCCTGCTATGACACTGGAAATTAAGAGAAATTAAGAGAAGAAATCAACTAAGTGGTTGTGGTTCAGTTATATTCTTTATCATTGGAGGATTGCATTGCTCTAGGAAACAACCAAGCTCCTTGCTTTAATACTGGATATTCTTCATGGCGCAGGGATTAATGCTGTCTGGCCCCCCAGCATTCTGAGGTCAGTGAGCAGGAGGGAAAGGAATACATTAAATCTGATACTTCTGTTAAAAAATAGCTGTGGTGCAGCATGCTCAGGTTTCTGTACAACAGGCACCAGGTTTGTTTTATGTTAAAGAGTATTACATGCATATCGTGCCAGCTCACAGAAACTGAGGCAACTTCTCCATATCATTCTGATCAATTCCATGAGCTGAAAATTCCCTCTACCACAGACATACCTATTTTGAGTACAACCATCTTGTCACAAAGCAACTAGCTGTTGCTTACAAAACACAAAAGTCCTGGGAGTGGGTGGTTTTATTTTTGTTGCTGGTTTGGGTTGAAAATTACACAAGAACTGGATGAAATACTGTTTATTACCACAGCGGCTGGTCCAGCACATCTCCTGCAGTTTGTCATTTCACCCGCTGGTGAGCACAGAGGGAGAGCCCACCCCACACCTGCCTGGCAGTGCTCTCGTGCTGGCCAGGAGGCTGCTGGCTGTCCCCTGGCTGTGGCAGGGGCCACCTTGGATGGGACAAGGACCGATGACCCTGTCTTGCACGTCTGTCTGGTGAGAAGGCCAGTAAACACAGCTGAGGGCGGGTGAAGTCAGTGCTGAGCAGGGCACAGAGGGCACTGAGCTGCCCTTTCCATGCTGGGAGGATGCCCAGTGAAAGCATCGCTTTGGAGACCAGTAGGGAAAGGTTTAAAAAGGAGTGTTTTTTCCATAAGGAACTATTTATCTACAAGGCCATGGGCAAAACCAGCAGTTGCCCCATCCTGCCAGTGAGAGTTTTGCACGAGTGCTCTGAAAGCTGCACAGACACCCTGCACATATTCAGTAAATGCAGCAAGGTCACGCTGCCTCCTAGAAAGGCTGTAATATGTCCCCAGTCCTACCTGCCATGACAGAAATAAACCTCTAAGGTCGTCTCTGTGAACTACATTTTTTTTCTTTTTAAATGGTGTGACCTTCTGTTGGAAAATCCTAATTCAATCCCTTTGCATCAGCTCCTGTTTTGTGAGAACAGGAAGCAAGGCATATACCGAGGGTTGGCTTGTATGTTCCAGGAAATAATAGGGAAACATTCCTGAAAGTCAGCTCTCCGACATCTTGAAGTCCTGGTTCCTTCTTCAGGAGGTTTTAGATCACACTTGCATAGAATAAAACCAAAACCCTGAAGACTGCAGGTGATGCACAGATGGCCTATAGGTTATTCTGGGACAAGAGAGATCAATTTAAGCCTCTAGATTATTTGACCCACACGATTTAACTCAGCAGTTTTCCTGAAGTATTCTGAAAAGAGGAACTCAGTTCCAGATAACACTCAAGCTGACCTCAACATTTACAACCAACTGCAATCTGGACCAGCTTTAACTGACTCAAAGATTGAGCTATACAAAAAAGGAGCTCTAGCATAGCATCAATGACCTGAAAACATAGGAAATTTGAAAAAAAAAAAAAATCTCAAAAACATGCAATTGTATCAGCTGCTGGTTTCCTCTATGACATTATTTTGCAGGTAAATTGAATCATGCTCTGTCTGCAATCAGTGCACGCCACGGAGCAATAAATGCTACATCCAGCACAGGGCAGCTGCACCAGTGAAAATGAACCCAGCCATAAGATGCAGCCATCAGGGAGAGCACCAAGGCACTAAAGGTGACCTATCTGTATTTGTTTCCTTTCTTTGTTTTCAAAGGGAAACAGACATGCACTTAATTATGTTCCCATTCCAAGCCTAATTAGATCCAGTTAGATGCTAAGTACTATTGAAGTGAAACAGGAGGATTGAGTTTCTATCTGTTCTTCTGTTAAGGCGTATCTGGAAATGTCTTCTCTTCTATCTTAACCTGTTCTTCCAAGAATGAAAGGCACAACTTGTGTGACACATTTCGGGTATGTTGACTGTCTTTTGATGCAGTGGTGGCCACAGCAAGCTGTAATAAAAATGCTTTGGGCAGGAGACTTGGGGAAGACAACAAAAATCATGGGTTCTCGATTGCAGGAAATCTGCAGCAATCCTCCATCTCAAATAGCTTTTGGAATTGACTTGGACGTGTTTCCACGATATGTTTACAATGTCCTCCACCTTTTCTTTGGATGAGGTCACAGCAGAGTATCTGGACAGTCCAAGCAAGCTGCACACTGCCATGCACCTTTGTATTATCTCCAAGCATGGACAAAAATCCCATCCAGGTGTATATTCCTGCAGGCTACATGAGCCTGCAGACCCAGGTCCCCATCTCTGCCAGACTTTCACCTGTGGCTGGGCTCCAAGCCCCAGACACAACTTCGAAGCCTTGGTACTGTCCAATTGGACTGATGAAACACATGCCATGACACAACTTGTGATGCCATAAACTGGCTTCAGTTTCAAGTCCAGATACAAAAAACAAACAAACAAAACAAAAAACAAAACAAAACAAAACAAAACAAAACAAAACAAAACAAAAACAAAAACAAAAAAAAAGTATTTCAGTGCTACCTGGCATGTTCAGGAAATTCTCATTTCTTTGAAAATTCATTTTTTTAGAATTTCCCAAATCACTAAGTTTTTATCATTGAGAAGACTACCTCCATCAAAAATGTCAGGTTTTGATATGGCTCCCATTTACTTTGAGAAACATACAAAATGAGCAATTTTTCATATTCTTTTGCCAAAAAAAATGCTAAAAGGAGCTCTCCAACTGCTTTAAAGTTTTTTCCAGTTGGAGGCCAACCCATGAGAAACTCCATCCAAACAATAAATGTTTTTAAAACTTATCAAATGACTAAATCACCATGGCCTGGCTGACTCTTCAGTTGCAGGAGATGTACTCAGGTCCTCACAGTAAGAGTTTCTCATGTACTGAGTTGCAGACATGCTTTGCTGGTGGCATTCAGTGCAATTTGCTGCTCCTGTGTACTGCATTCTCTGAAGCAGTGCCCGTAATCCAGTCAGGAACAAGATCCTGTGGAACTTGTCAGCTTCACTGGTAGCTTCAGTCCTGTGGCAGCTGCAGGTCTGAGCTGATCATTTCTGTTCAGAGGCATGAAGGCACTGAGTGGTTATGTGGGTCAGATAGCAGGGGCTTCTTTCTCTTCCCAGTTTTAGGGAAATGTAAGTGCTCCTCTTCCTATGATATTTACAGGGTTTCGCCCTCTTTTCTCCTCTCCTATTTCTCTGCAGCACCTTATAAGCATGCCAATCTCTTCCTTAAGTCTGCTCCCAAGATCCAGAGGCTTCTGCAGATTTAAGTCCATCACGTCATTATTCAACTCATCACATTCTCCTAGCAATTAAACTCTTTAAAAAGTTGCTTTTTGAATATAATAACAAAAAAATAACATTTCAGTTTGATCCATCCAAATCCACATTCAGCCCAAACCAAACCCAACCTTTCCTCAAAGCTCTCAGCAAATATCTCCTGATAATAAATGACGGGAAGACAAAATTTTGACCTTCTGCTCAGCCCAAGCTGTTAGTGGATGTGGTGAGTCCTGCCTGGCTTTTGGGAGAGGGTCACTGCCAGCATCACACAGTGACCAGCCATAAACTGAACTCAGCACAGCAATTCAGGGAGATGGGAAAAGCAAGAAACAGAGAGGGAAGGGGTCTGCTTGCTTCTTTTAAAGATTTTAGTACCATACCCAGAAACACAGAGATGAAAAAAGCACATCTGGAAAACATCTTGCCAAACACTACGTGGAAATCACAGCAAAATTAATATTAGGAACTTTAACTTCCACTCCTTTATTACAGCTCCTAAAAATCCTGTGTCCTCCTCCCAGAGCTCAAAGAAGCAGCTCAGCTGTGAAGTAACGATAATCCAGCAAGACACAAGTGTGCCATGCTTCAGAGTCCTTCGGTGCAAGGGAAATTCAAATGCTTCCCTCTCCTAACCCAGAACTGTGCTAGAGACAGAACATTTCAACCATCTGCCCACCACCGTGGCAGAGAGCTAGGATGGAAAGAAGCCTGCTCTGCCCGTGTGAAGGATCTCTTCTCTGAGAGATTATTAAATGCTAATTAATAGAAATGAGCCTAAAGAAGTAACATTATGCAAATAAAAATGGCAGTGCAGTATCTGTCACCTGCTCCCCACAGTCACTTCTGGAGTCCTGCATTTTATTCTAAAGATTCGGTTGCCAGGGTTTGCAGGGCACTGAGATCAACAGGGCTGAAAAGTGCAAATTTGGTGGCTGCAGAACAGACTCAGCACTACAGCAAAGCCAGCATCTCTGTAACAAGCGTCACTGGGCTTAAACAGCATGTGAGAGATTGAAGGAGATGTTTCTGCAAGCTCACATGCACAAAGAGCCTTTCTAGATATTCATCTATTAACTCATTGGCACGTAAATTTGTAGGACAGTTGCAACAATAGAAGAAATGATGATAAAAATCCAGAGATGGAGACAACTAACAGTACCAGGTAACCTAATTTCCCTCCCTGACAGCATAGGGAATTGATAAACAGTCACAGAATCTGAGATAAAATCAGATTATTGGATCCATTTTAAATTGCCTTGGTTTACCTACGATAATTGCCTCCATTTCCTTGACAAGCAAGGCTGGAATGAACCAGCATCCAAGAACTCTACTGCTGTTTTCACAGGAAAGTGCTAACAAGGCCTCCCCAGCACCTTTCCCTAGAATTTATGTTTACCCTGTTTAGGCCACACAACAGGTTGCTCAGAGCACGGGGGAATGCTAAACAGCCAAATGTTTACTACACACACAGTGGCACTCCCCCACAGCCTCACCCCCTTCCCTGCGAAAAACAAGGGCTCCTGCCACTGCTTGGTTATGAATGCATCCTGTGCCTTCCCAAACAGGACTGAAACAAATGCCGAGTCACCCACTATTCCCCTTCACCAGTCCAAACTGACCCAGTAATGTGAAAATGTCACCATCCTCACACTACAGAACTGTCCTGATGCAAACTCCAAGGTCAAGGGGTCACACCTGCCCAGATGCAAGCACAGCTCCACAAACAGAAAAGAAGGAGCATTTAGCCAATGGCAAAGTCAATTATTCCATTAAATGAGGTGTAAAATGCTAATTTGTACCTAAACCACACCATTTTCAGACCCTGAAAAATCCCAATCAAAACCCCACTAAACTAAGCCAAGCTGGGTACACATCCCAAGAAGGAACTTAGCTGACCCTGGAGTTACGGTTTCAAACACCATCTAGCCTTTTTCTGGTCGTTTTTTAAATCCAGTTATTTATTTAGCCAACAGAATTCACCTTGGGCTATGCTCACTAGAAAACACCATTATCTTTAATCTTTCCTGTATATCATTATGAGAACAGAACAGGAAACAACTGACTTAAGGAGGCAGCTGCATGAGGTTTGTGCCTGAACGATGGAGCACTTCACATCTGTCATGATGGGGGGATACTGTGCATTTTTGACAGCTTGGGTTTTTTTGGGATTTCAGGTAACTACATATGAGTAATAACACTTCTTTCTAAAAGTATAGCAATGTTGACTTTGCAATCAAATGGAGCCACCAAGAGATTGAGCAGTCTAAGCCACATGGGAAAGCTAAAAATTTCCCAAAATATTTCCTTTAAAACCATCTGCTAACATATACTTTGAAAGAATTAAAAGAAAAGAAATACAGGCACGGTAAGAATTATTAAAAATACCAGAAACATGCAGGAACCAATGCAGAGCCAATGGAATGAAGATTCGGGGAGAAAACCAGTTATTTCAGGAACCCAGCTGGACACTTATAGGGGAGATGACTAATGCCACTAGTAACTCAAAGGGACACGCAAATTTAATCCCACATTCTAATGCACAGCTCAGGCGGCTGCATTTGAGGATGGGTCAGGAGTTGAGCCATAAATCAGTGTTCCTGAGCAGGCCACCACACTTGCTCTTTGTCTCAGCCATCTCCCGGAAAACAGATTTGTGAGCCCCTGGAATGTCGGGGGAATGCCCCCTCCACCCTCCTGCCACAGCCTGTCCCAACAGCATCCACAGGTGACCTCCTTTGGGGGGAATTCTGAGAAGATGGAAATGGAGGGGGTACTTCAAAGCAGACACCAAGACTTTCCACACCTCCCATGCCAGAGGGCCACTGAGCCCATGGTCCTTCATGGGGCCATCTCCAGACCCCCTGACCTCCACACCAGTGACATTCCCAGAGGAGCTGGCTAAAAGAAGAGGAACCATGTGAAAACACGCAGCTTCAACTTTTTTAACATCACAGCCCTGGTGTGGCCTCACAGCCAAGCAACACTTACCTGCCCCACCACTCTCCTGCCACCTGCTAACTTCCAAGGGGTCACACCAGGATGCACAGGTCTATTTTCAAAGCAATAAAAACTTGGAAAACCAAACTACCACCAACTATGAGTAGCTACCTTAGTTCTGATTTTGTCACATTGTCAAAGACACACAAAATTCTAAGAACCTAATGTAGTCACCAAAAACTTCGGAAGACGCTCTTCAGATCAGTGATCCACCTTGGAACATGATCTAAATGGAAACTCTACTTCCACGCTTTTATTACATTAATTGACAGCAAGAAAACCCAATTCCAGGAGGACAGCACACACAAAGCACTCATTTGAGTGCCAAGTGTCTCACAGGGCCCAGGATCAGAAAGTAATCACTTTGCTATGGTGCCTATTTGGGGCAACAGCAAGCTTTCCATGGAAGACAAACCCCATTTCCCTCAGGCATTTAACTTTAAGGATAAGGGCATGCGCCCTTAAAGCTCCCTCCCAAAACACATTGAGGCAAGCAGTTAATTTGGTAACAAAATATATTTAGAAGGCTACAATGAAATATTAATTATACAAGTGTTTTAAGACCAAAGGTTACTTAAGTACTAGAAAAATACAAGGTACTGAGGGGTGCTTCAAGGTTTCTCTCTCCTATAAAAAATTCACTTAAAATTCTAATCCAAAATTCATCTTCTCTTAAAAACAAGACAGGCTGTATCTCAGATTTCTATGCAAGCAATTTATGATATCCAAAAGGAAAAAATAAAAATAGCTAACAGCCAAGCAGAGCTTTTATTGCCTTTTTTTAATCTACTAGTTCCAAACCAGATGCATTCAGTACAGAATTCTGATTAGGAAAAAAGTGGCTGTTGAATTTTTATTACTACATCCCTTAAGGACCAAAAGTGGTAACCTTAGGCATTTAATGTGTTCTATGAATAACAATACATATGAGCACACAAAAAGCTTGTTATCTCTGTTTATGGAATTTTTTTACCATGTTGACACATTTACAGAAAGAAGTTGGGAAGTATGGTGAGGGGGAGGAGAGGAAGCTATCAAAATAACAAATTACATTAAACAAAACCTATTTGGAAAGGAACAAGCTACACAGTATGAAATTTGAATGAAATGTGTCTCCCCATTATGGTCCTACAGCTCCCATGAAATCCGTGCAGCCTCATTTAATGCTTATACTAAAAGCCTTCACCTATACATATCTGTCCCACAGATACAAATGCAATTTATATTTAACCCTAACAAAAAATCACTTGTTGGGCGAACATGCTGTGTGCACAGATTTTCTCATTTTATAAACAATGTGAAGCACACAAAAGTCCTTCGTGAGGGTCCAGAACAGCTCATTGGATGCAAAGAAGCATCTTCTCCCCAGTCCCTCACATCTGTAACCACCTGACCCAACAGGCAAAGGGTTGCCACCACACCACCCTGTCACAGGACGAGTTTCTGCCCTGTATTGTATCGCAGCTCCATTCCCACAGCCAGAAAAAAACCCCCATACAAACTGCAGCTAAGCAACTCAGAGCTTTCTCCTTCAGAAATCAGCTTACAACCTCTCCAAAAAATGTGGGAAAGCCGTCAGAATAAAAATTTACAAACCAGCCATTTGTGGCACTGGCATGGTTTCCTTCTGGTATTTAGATCAGTCCAAGAAATAAATTTTTAAAATAGTTCCTCCAATAGAATCCTTCCCATGTTTTCAGCTCTGAGAATTCACAAGGACTCAAGTTGAGTTACACTGACTCTGGAGCCAGCAGCTTCTAACAGTACAAAAATCACCCCAGAAAATAACGGGGGGTGGGGGGGTGGGGTTTGAGGGAAGTCCATGCATCCCTCAGCTCTCAATCTTGCCTGAAAAAAACAGAAATGAGCATATAGCCAGAACACACCATGTTTTTGCTCTCCCCATGGCAATAGCTGCACCCTTGCTCCAATTTTTCCTAAATGGATTCTGAGCCCAGAAAGAGGACAAAAATGTGAATTAGTTTTTGTTCTTTGTTTCAGCACAGAAGAACTGATAAAGAGTTAGAATTGGCTGTCAAATGCTCCGGAACTTTACCAAATCCTTTGCTGTCTTCTCCCACTGAGACGTGCCTAGGTGTCCCTAGGCTGGTGCCTTGAGAAACCAGATGCAACAGCAAGCATGATTCTTCATTCTCCTTTGATCATGGCTGCAGGATTCTCTCTCCAACCATTGATTTCCTCCTCCTTTTCCAGGCTCAAGGAAGAGGACAAACAGAAACTCCAGCTGCCGTCGAATGTTAAGTATCTGGAATGTTAAGTAACTGGAAGAGTGGGCCATGCCCTTGGAGAAGATCAGGACACACGGGAGCCTGACCCACAGTTCAGAGGTAAAGAATTCAAGCAGAGCATCCCACCAGCACAGGTGCGCTGCTGGAGCCCAAACCGGAGCTCAGCTGTGTTATTTACCCTACGAGGTCCCAGCTGTCAACCTGGCCTGGCATCGTGACAGCCTACGGCACAAATGCCCTCAGCCAGCTGCTTGGCTCAGTGTACAATTCTCTCTTTTTAAATGAGATTAGCGTCGGTGAAATGTGCTAGCTCAACGGGCATGCTGATCCAAGTCCTCTGTTTATTCGGGCTACAGCAGATACAACTATCACTTTAAAAAAAGAGACGCAGTTTTAAAAGGTGCCATGAATTTGCCTGAGCTCCTGCAGTTGCTCACTCATCACAGGATGAAGAGGGGTTTCTTACAGATCCGCTGAGAACTGAGGACTGGAAAGGATGAATCTTGAAACTGTGGTAAGTATATAAACTTAGCCACCTACCTCTTTGAGACTAATGTGAAGGATCTACTTGCCAACAAAAAAACCAACAGATGATTCCGGCTTCCTATCCATTTCAGTCATCAGACACCAAAATTGTTAAAAAAGAAGAGGGGGATGTATTTAATATGGGGGGG
>VYZR01074661.1:0-31593 GCA_013400675.1 Oxylabes madagascariensis | reverse complement strand
TCTTCTCTTCTCTTCTTCTCTTCTCTTCTCTTCTCTTCTCTTCTCTTCTCTTCTCTTCTCTTCTCTTCTCTTCTCTTCTCTTCTCTTCTCTTCTCTTCTCTTCTCTTCTCTTCTCTTCTCTTGCAATATGCTGTTTTGCAAGTTGACATGATTTTGTAGAAAATTGACTCCTGGGAGAAAACTTAATTTACAATAGTTTTGAAATGAATAATCACAAGGAGAACTCTTTTTTCTCCTGTCTTGTCTGTTGCTTGGTCTTCCTCAAATGAGAAAGTGATGTCAGATGTAAGAGAGATTTGCCATCATACTATTTTTGCAGTCTGACTGCCAGTAGAGCCTTTTCAGTTCCACATCACATCTTTTCCAGCTTAGATAAGCCTATGATTAATTCAAAATTGATTTTACTTACCTTGTTAAATTGGGACTGAAATTTTTAAGGAAGAAAATATATGAAGTTATTGAGAGAAGACAGGAAACAGACATGAGCACATACAGCTTGAAATGTTGGGTTTGAAATGATGAGAATAGAGCAAGTAACCCTTTTTCTTGTCTACAGTACCAGAAAAAGTGAATGAGGTTAAATCAACATTGACAGCTGATAACGCTGTCCAGATTACGTGCAAAAAACAAAAAGAGTTTGGACCACTTGCAGAATTTAATTTGTTTTGGGAGAATGGTGGAAAAACTGAAAGCCACATGAAAGGGAAGCGATGTGAATTTAAAATAGAAAATCTCTCGTACTTGACAAACTATACATTTAAGGTAAGTTAGCTTATTGTATTAAAATATATAAAGTATTGCTGCATTTTCATTGTTTAAGCATATTGTGCTTGATTTTAGGAAAAAAAGGCAAATATGGTGGCAGAGGAGTCTATAATCTCTCGGCCTCAAGTATAAAAAAGGAATTATTTTGGAACTAAAATGCATGTGTGCCTAACCTATCAAGCAATCCCTGGTGTGCTATTCCACATAGGTTCTAACAGCCGGAAAAATGCGAGCAGAATAGACTGTTTGTACTTGGCTCAGAGAGAAGTTTGGGGTTTCTACAGGATTAAAATTTTCATGAGTATGACCGGTATTTTCATTTTTAAAACATATTCCATTTAATGAATGAAGATTTTTGGTTCTTCAGGGACTAATTAGTATAAAGCAGTTCAGATCCTTTTGCATGTCCTGACATCAGCCTCTCACAAGCCAGTCCTTGTGTCTATACAAAATACATCATCCTCTGTTTACACGCTTCACTTTCCTGAAGGCTTCCTGCAATTTTCTCTTCTGTCAGGCATTTTACGCTTTTGGGGTTGCCTGCAAAACCACTGGTCTTCTGTGATTCCCTTAATATGGCCTGTAGGGATACTCCTTATATCCTGATAGCTCCTCTCAGTAAAGTTTAGGCAAGAAAGTAACCAGTAAGAGTGTTTTACTACTTTTAGGAAGCAGTTTTGCCTATTCCCCACAATCTTTTCCTCCTCTGTTTTTACCTGCAGAAATGCAACATCAGAGAACTTGAGTAATCTCAGTTTCATTGCAATATTTTGTCAGTGTTTTCCCATCAAATTCTGTTCAGAGAGCTTTATATTTGGAAAATAAAGATGTGGTCCCGTAGGAGCAAAAGATCCTTGCATTGTCCCAGTAGCACAGGACCTCTGTGCCATTAAAGATTTTTGTCCACCACTTTTGGTGAGCAGTTTTCCTTACAGAAGGAATTTGCTTCTGCACCTCTAAATCCTGGCTGCTGCTTTGCACTTATTTTGCTTAATTCTTACACAAAAAACCAGAAAGCCTTATGGGCTTAGCTGGTAATGAAAGGAATCTGGTCAAATTATAGAAGACTCAAGAGGTGTAAAAAAACTCCAGTGTGAAATATTTGACTGCAAGCTGTCTTTTAGATCTGACAGGAATTTCTATTAAGGAAATTTAAAAGATTGAATAAATATTAAATATATGACAAAACATAAACACAGCAAAACAAAGTTAGTGTTTTAACACCATTTAAAGTACTCAAAAGTTAATGATGCAAGAAAACACCTTATTTAATTAACTCTGAATTACTTATCCATACATAAATTTGTACTAAACCCATCAAATTCAGTGGACTAGTATTTACCGTTGCAGCAAATGGGGTTTTTATATATTGCATGGTTATTTTTCAGATTTGTGAGGCTTAATAAAGAATAAAATTGATTTTACCTTGAGATGCATCTGATTTTTATTTTATAAAGTGTGTTTTCCATTTTTCTAAATTCTTTTTCCTGTCATCTCCATACTTTTGAATCCAGATCTTGCTGTAACTTGGGTAGAAACCTGAGCTGCACTATAAATGTCAGAGATTGACAGCAGACACTGCTGTCAATGATGTTGTCAATAGATGGATGAATTTCAAAAATCTATGGTGCTTTGTTTTTTAAGAACTGTATGCATAAGTTTTTACTTGTCATATCTGACCATTTCTATTATTGTCACCCACTGCATGCAGATCTTCGTGTATAATGGAAAACATAAGGGGCCAGCAGTAGTGGGCAGTATAAAAACCAGATGTAAGTAAATATGTACAGCATCTTTACCTCTGGATTTTAGCATAATATAAATATTGTAAATTGTGAATTCAGTTAAATTGCTTCTAATCAAAAATCCAAACTTCCTGTTTTATAGTTAATATTTGATCTGCATTTGAAAAATATCCCCTTTCAGTATTAATGTAACAGATCATGTTGACAAGTCATTAACCATAACTCAGAATTATTACACAGCTGTGGTTTCTTCAGGAAACATTCAAATGCAACTAGAAATTAATTTCTCTAACTGACATTATTCACTTTAGGATTATTTTCCTGTGTTCAGATCCTGCATTTCAGGAGCTGAACATCTGTGACTTGGCAGAGGTTCCCAGTTCCCAGATCAGGAGCAATTAAGAGCTGCACTGTACAGGTCACAGAGAGCAGGAGACAGGCACAATAATGCTGAACCAGGGAGTTGCAGCATTTTGACTCGTGGACATGGAGAATTTAAGAGAAAGTTTTCTTAATGAAAACATAAAATTCCCTCCTCTACTTTGACATGGCAAACTCAAACCTGTTTAGCCTTTTCTCAAAAAAGACCCCAAACCAAAAATTGATGAGCCCTGGTTCCAGGGAGTATACAGGTTTCTTATTTTAAAAATAATTTTAAAGTAACAAATTTATTCTTTTTCTGTTGGTAGATAATTCTAGAGCCTTGATTATATTCTTGGCATTCTTGATCATTGTGACTGTAATTGCTTTACTACTGGTTCTGTACAAAATCTATGATCTGCACAAAAAAAAGCTTAGGTAAGCTTCATGTTTGTCTCCCTCTCTCACATAAATGGAAGGGGGGATGGGGGGCGGCTTTTGGTTTTTCCACAAGATTTCACAGTGGGTAGTGGCAAAATGTTACAAGTTTGATATTTCATTAATACTGGGAAAAGATACCCTTTGACCTTTAAATCCTTTTAAAAGAAACTAATTTTTTTGGTGTTTGTCTAACAAAACAAATATAATGAAATAGATTTAAAATCTCTCTGCTCTACCCTCATTCAAGGCGCAGAACAAAATGACTTGTCCCTAGTTTTGTGAAAAAAAAAAATTCAGAAATACCTGGAAAACATTTCCCTCATGATTTAAATCAAAAGCAATGAAAATAGTCCACACTTTCCTGGAACACTTTTAAATGCTTGTTCACTCTAAACAAAATCTCAGGGAGGTGTTCCTTATTACAGTGATGTCTCAATGGCTCAGCAGTTGTGTAGGACAGAGGATGGCAATAGAAGGACGGCAGTAGAAGGATGGCAGTAGAAGGATGGCAGTAGAAGGGTGGCAGTAGAAGGGTGGCAGTAGAAGGGTGACAGTAGAAGGATGGCAGTAGAAGGATGGCAGTAGAAGGATGGCCTTTGCCCTCCCTGCTGCCTGTGCCACAGCCCTGCAAAGCCAGGCTGACTGCTGCTCTCCTGAGGGGGCACTGGCTGCAGGGAGACACGGGAGCTGGGGCAATTTCCTCTGAAACCTCTCAGCCCTCTGGCAGCAACAGAACTTGGTGATTCTTCCAGCCCTTTTCCCTCCTCTGCTCCTCCCCTTAGGGGGACAGGGAACTGCTCTTGTTCAGGTGCAAACTTTTATGTTTAGGGAAGCCAAACTAATTTTTGCTTGTACAGCTCCAGAGAACCTGACTTGTTCTTGGCTACTTAGCATTTAGATTTATTATATTTTATGTATGTGTTAGTTTTCTGTGACTAGCAAGAGAAGAGAAGATGGTGTGAGCAGTCACTGCAGTGAAGAAATTAAATAACATTTGCTGTAGGTGAGATGGGCAAAATCATGCAGGCACTAAAGCTTTTTGATGTGGCCACCTTGTTTCTCTGCCTCAGGGCAGGAGGGCAGGAGGACAAGGATCCCAACCACCTCTGCATAATCCCAGGTGCAGCCTTCTTGTTTCACAGACAGCTTCTAATGCAGGCTGCTGGCTAAAAACAGCCCTGGTGTTCTCATACAAAACTGATTTTATTTCACTTACTGTCGTATATATCTTACTAGTCAAAGCATTTACAGGTGCTTCTGCTTCTTACAGCAATTCTTCTGAAGGCGTGAACCTTGTTGCAGGTGAGTATCTTTATGTATTTAGCAATTTATATTTCTTTCCATTTAGAAAGTGGAAATAAAATTAGTTTTGGGTCTTGCTACCACCTTTGGGTTATTTGCATTCAAGGTTGTATACGCAGATTACAGATATCAACATGATAATGCCTTATTTGGAGGGCAAAAATACTTCAGTAAATACATAGAAGTATTTATACTTGAGTGAACTGAAAGTTCATTAGTGTTTGAAAAATTCTTATTTATTTTTCAATTAAAAACCCAGTTATAGTTATCCCAGACAATGTTTGTGATATTTTTAACACTGAGAATAAGTCCAGAATAAAATCCAGTTTAAAACAAAATTCGCCTTTTCTATGCACCTTTTTCCAAAACAAGAGACTGAACATTAGCCAGGTTTTTTTAACTGANTACAGGTGCTTCTGCTTCTTACAGCAATTCTTCTGAAGGCGTGAACCTTGTTGCAGGTGAGTATCTTTATGTATTTAGCAATTTATATTTCTTTCCATTTAGAAAGTGGAAATAAAATTAGTTTTGGGTCTTGCTACCACCTTTGGGTTATTTGCATTCAAGGTTGTATACGCAGATTACAGATATCAACATGATAATGCCTTATTTGGAGGGCAAAAATACTTCAGTAAATACATAGAAGAAGTATTTATACTTGAGTGAACTGAAAGTTCATTAGTGTTTGAAAAATTCTTATTTATTTTTCAATTAAAAACCCAGTTATAGTTATCCCAGACAATGTTTGTGATATTTTTAACACTGAGAATAAGTCCAGAATAAAATCCAGTTTAAAACAAAATTCGCCTTTTCTATGCACCTTTTTCCAAAACAAGAGACTGAACATTAGCCAGGTTTTTTTAACTGAAAAATTTTGAAGGCTTTCAAATCCCAAAGACTAAAAATTTTGTGCTCCTTTTTGCATAAGATTTCAAAGCCTGTGAAGAAAAACAGGATCAGTCAATACCAGAAAGCTTCAAGAAAAAAATAATTTAGAACACTAAAATTCACAGAAACTAACTACATTAAATGGGAAGTAGGACTGTGTTAAAATTCAAATCCATTTGCTTAGATACACAGTTATTAAAAAATACAACTTTTCAATGTAAATGAAAAATTAATATATGCCTAGTAAGAGGTGTTAAAACTTGTTCAGTTGTTATTTTATCATTCAAGATGATGTCGCAGATTATTGCAACTCAGAACCTAAATTGGAGAAAATGTGGCAAGTTAGGCGATGCTAACTATATTTTATATTTTAATCATTGACAATAACTGACCAGAAGTGAAGCAGAAGGCAAGGCTGTGTAGCTGTTGTGGCTGTTGAGGCAGTTGCTGTGCCCTGAAAATGACAGTCACCACTTTGTGCAGGAGTATGAATGTGGTGTCCCTGCATGTGGCCTCCTCCAGAGGTGCCTCCAGTCAGGCAGCAGAGCTGGAAGAGTTCTCATTCCCACAGCCTGTTTGCTCACAGCTGGCACAGGCAGCGCCAGTTTTACAAAAATAAACACACCAAGTTAAAAGAAAGAGTTTAGTTCTTTTGTTAATTTATCTGACAGTTTTAGAATCACATTTACTGAAGTGCAATGTGCATTTTCAACATCAGTAACAATAAACATTTGACTTACTTACACAGTTAAAGATGATGACAAGCAACTTCTCAACATAGAGCCAATACCCTCAGAGCTATTGCTGGACACCTACAAGAGGAAGATTGCAGATGAAGGAAGGCTCTTCTTGGAAGAATTTCAGGTTTGCCATTCAAAATATACCACAGGTTTTTATCCAGGTTGGAAGAATTCCATCCAGGAGTACGTTTGAAGTATATGTACTAGTTAGAAATAAATAAATAAATAATCTAGAAAATTGAGTGAATTCTCATCGAAGGTCAAATAGTCCTCAGTTAATTTTGCTACCAATCTCTCCCAATTGTAAGATGAAAATACTTTCTTTTCCTGAAAGTGTTCTTCGGCAAAAGTATAAAGTATGCATAAATACCTCTCATCCTAAAGTACCTTTTAATACATATTTTTAAACTTTGTCTTACTACATAGCTATGGGGATATAAATAATATGTAATTGTGGAGGTTAACTTATAACTTAACTATATTAAGGAGAAGAATTTTTTTAACTTTAGATATAAGAAACACATTAAGTAATATCGTATGAAGTATAAAGTTACCTTCCAGATTCAGTAATGCCAAATTATTTCCATATTCATTTGACTATAAGTAAAAGCTATTTTAAATCTAGGCTAATAAAATAAATTTTGTATTTTACAGAGTATTCCTAGAGTTTTCAGTAAATTTTCTATAAAGGAGGCCAAAAAGGGCCATAATCAGAACAAAAACCGTTACATTGATATTCTTCCATGTGAGTATTTGTAATAATTTTGACATGTTTTATGTTTGATTTCTCACCACCTTGAGATTAATATAATTATTTTGGTTTAAATTATTTAAACAGATGACCATAACCGTGTTGAGCTCTCAGAGATGCCAGGAGATCCAGGATCAGACTATATCAATGCAAGTTATATTGATGTGAGTGACTTTTACTTAAAAAAAGCCTTAGACACTATGGAAGAAATCCTGTAGTCTGTGCATTTAAAGCATCAACACCTTGGAGGATTTCCATTGGGGTTGCTTTCGCCTTTGCAATGTATTTAGTATTATTGAATTGTTTCATATTAAATCTATTTTTAAGGTTGCAAATCTTTTAGATTGTTCATGCTTTCTTTCTAAAAGTTGGTAACAATGTACTTTTTACAGGGCTTCAAAGAACCAAGAAAATACATTGCTGCACAAGGTAATTTATAATTTTAAAAGAATATGCTTTCTTTATTCACCCATTTTTGTTAGAGTAGTAAAATCCTATTAGTAAGCCTAAAGGAAAAATGGAAATCTGACATTTTGAAATTTAATGTGACAAAGTTGTCAATGAGTTTTTGCTTAGGGAATTTTGTGGCAATTAATAAATAAGGCAGATTTCTCGTGTCGTATAATATTACATCAAAAGTTTTCAGATTTCATAGCTATGCCCTAAAGACACAGATGGGAGTTTTAAAATGCTGTAGCCTAATGGCAGCAGCCATAATGAAATCAAGTGTGTGGCTGTTACTTGCACAATCTCTGGTTAGCTCTTCAGACTGCCTGGCTAAGCATATTGAGCAGGCAGGTGTTTTTTCATGTGGCTGCGCTCTGAAAAAGTCCTTTAAATTATTTCCTGCTAGGCCCCAAGGATGAAACCACAGATGATTTCTGGAGAATGATCTGGGAACAGAAGGCAACAATTATTGTCATGGTGACTCGCTGTGAGGAAGGAAGGAAGGTGAGAAATATCCATCCTTCCCTCCCTCTGTCTTTCCATCCTTCTTTTTTTCTGAAAACAGAGTGGATTGCTGTGCTGTGCTGAATTACATATTCTTCTTAAGTACTTTTATCATTCTTTGCTGTTCTCTCATTGTGCCAAAACCTGTGTTGGAAAGCATGCCAAAACAGTGTTGCCTTATGAATTACCAGTTTTATCAGAAAATATCACTTTAGTCACAGCATTAAGTAGCAGAGGGCGAGCTTTCAAATTACAGCTAATTAACTCAGAAAAGGGCTCAAGGTAGAACTGCAGCTCCTCGTAGACCTGTCAGAAAAGGTATGGTTTCTATTTTTCTCCTGTCTATTCTGATACCCTGGCAGTGTCCTCAGTAGATCCTAGAAATAGTATTTTTCCTCTGTTGCCTTATTTAAGTGGAAGGTTGGGTGCTTCTGGCCTGCTTTTGTTCCTTATTCCAGGTACAGCAGGAAGAAGGGGAGCTGCTGTTTTAGCTGCAGTTAAAGATGTTGACAGCCTGCAGATTTACAGCACACCCAAGCTGATGTTATAGGCAGGCAGGAGCAGCAGCTCTCATTGAAGACTGAAAAAGAAGGCATGGAAGTAGCTGCAAACATTTCTCCAGCCATCAGGCAACAGCAGCAGTCACTCTTCATTGTTTCAACTAGCGTACAGGATTTTTTTTCCCCCTTGTACATCTGAAGTTAAATTCCATGGCCATAAATTTCAGGTCAGAGACCTGAATTGTTGGATATTTGGAATTCAAAAGTTGGAAAAGCTATAGTGAGTTGCCATCTACTTTAAATTAGGCTTTTTTCTAGCTCCCAGTTCTCTGCCACTTCACTGTTGGGCTGCTTACTTAACTTCATCCCTTCATAGAACAAATGTGCCCAGTACTGGCCGTCAATGGAGAATGGAACTGCGACATATGGGGACATCATTGTGAAGATCAATGAAAGTAAAACGTGTCCAGACTACGTCATTCAGAAACTGCACATCACAAATGTAAGTTGATTCAAAAGTGTGAGACTGACTGGAACTGGAGTGTCTATTTGGAGTCTGTATTTAGGGAGAGAAGAGTAATTTCTCAATGGAGGATGCTCTGCTGTCTTTCCTAAGCATCATATACCTTAAGGGAAAACTTAGATGTAGGTGTAATTTCTTGCAAGAAATATGAGTTAGATATATATTTCCCAACTTCAAAAGGTATTTTTCCTTAATCCTCTGGAACTTGCATTTAAGATTAAACTATTAATATGCTGCTAAGTGGTAAAAAAATTAATATATGCACTGTGGTTTCTTTGTATATTTAGTTTGTTCTTTAGCACAAAAAATTTGCTGCTTTGTGTGTGTCTCAGCATAATCCTCTGCAACTAAAATCAGTGTGACTCATAGATAACCACTATCTACCCTTCTGATAATTGTACAGTGAGTGGGACAATTACAAATTCTGGTAATCTCAAGTGTGTTTATAAATATAAGTGTTTTAAAATCACCATTTAGATATGTGTAAAGTCATTAGGGCTGGTTAATTGCTCTCTTTCACACATCTGAAGTTTACATTAGTTGCCCTATGTGTAATTGAGAAAAAAATTTGCCATCAAAGGCCAAATGCTCAACTCAGGCCCTTTGCACAAATATTTCAGTGATGATAAATGGAGCCTAAATAATAGCTAAAAGCATTCAGACTCAAAGAGTAAATCTGCTGGCAGATCTTCAGCAAAGCAACAGCATCTGCCCATCTTGATTTGTGAATACAGCTGGAAATTCCTATTCTGCTGTCTCATATTGCATTAAAATTTACTCAGGAAGTGGTCTGATTAAAAGAAAGCTGTAACTTTGTGTGGTCAGTGAGCAGATCAGGATGTAAAGAATTAACTATTTACAAAGACATTGCTCTGTCACTTGAGGAAATCTAACATTAGAATGAGTGATTGCAGCAGGTTGAGGGGTGACATTTTTAGAACTGTCTGCTCTTGTTCAGCTGACATCATATCAATAAAGTTAAAATGGATATTGGTTGTGGAATTGAGGAGTGGTCTGTGGCAAGAAAGTGGAGACTTCTCCAGTTCTGGTAGAATAGTGATGCATAATTACGGAAACAATGGCAAATAACTGTATGAATAGCTCTGCCACAACTGGATAATTCAACTCTGAGTAAGAATGTTGAGGTTAATTAGTGGAAAAATGCCTATGCAGTCAAATAAATCTTGGCCAGTAAGGTTTTATAATCACGGTTTTATAATCATGGTAATCAAAATTTATGTTTTCTCTTTTAGTCTAGCAGCAACATACCAAAGTCCACTCAAGACTCTGCATGCTTTGGGCTTTAATCTAGTCACTTAGACTTATGTATACATCTGTGTACATATACTAATGTATATATAGATTAATATATATTAAAAACCACACTTCACTTTTTCTAGGGAAGAGAAAGGACAGCTGGAAGAGATGTCACTCATATCCAGTTCACAAGCTGGCCAGACCATGGAGTCCCTGAGGATCCACATCTCCTTCTCAAACTCCGACGCAGAGTTAATGCTCTCAGCAACTTTTTTAGTGGTCCTATCGTGGTTCACTGCAGGTAAATATATATTCTTTAAAAATTTGGTAATGTTAAATGACTGAAATGAAGCTATTCAGAAAAGGGAGCGGGCAAAAGTGTTTGTCTGATCCCAGATTTTGTGACTTGAACACTTGAAAATGAGGCAGCAAAAGATACACAAGGCCTGTTTTCTGAAGGATATGAAGGAAATTCCAGTTGATAAAACGTGAGGATACACAGACTTTTGAAAAACAGCCAGATCAATGTTGAGCTGCTCTGGCCATAAGGACCATATTTGGCCACGTTGTTCCCGCTTTTCACTAAAAGATACTAAAAATGCAAACTCATCATAGTTTGCGTTGCTAATTAATTTACAGCAAGAAGTGTTTTCAGTTGCTTTGGATCCTGTTGTTACACTTTATCAGTTTCACTCTGCCAAGGCCCGCTGTCCTCAAGAGGGACTGGGCGGTGCCGTTGCGCGTGGATAACCAAAGCCCTCTGTGCCCGGCAGTGCCGGCGTTGGGCGCACCGGGACCTACATCGGAATTGATGCCATGCTGGAGGGGCTGGACGCAGAAGGCAGAGTGGATGTTTATGGCTACATCGTGAAACTGCGTCGGCAGCGATGCCTCATGGTCCAAGTAGAGGTATCTCCCTGAAACTCCCGTCACAACTCTCCTGTGCTAGGGCTTCAGCAGTGTTTCTCACAAGTGCATTGCTCAGTCCAGTTGAAGCTGTATTTCATTGAAAATATAGCTCTGAAAAGTATTAAGAGGGAAAAGAACCTACAACATTTTTTCAGTTTTAGAAACTTCAGCTTTTTAAGTTCAGACTTTAGAAGAGGAAGCCAAGGAGAAGAGCTTTTTGGCATATAATTCATAAATGCAAAACTGAGCTTGCAGAGTCAAACTTGATTTTAAAAATTCTAGCATGTATCTGCCTAAGTGCAATTTTCATATGAGTTGAGTATAATAAAAATTATGGACTGCTGCATTACATGTTTTAACTTATTTCAGCATTTTACAGTTTTAACATTTATGTTTAATATCTGTTTAGTGTCACTGCTTAATATTATTAACACCAATGATATTATCACAGGAGTAAGAGATTTTTATAATGATTTTAAAAAGTGATTTTTTTTTTTTTTTACTCTTTAATAACTTCATGTTTAAACTCTTCAAATGGGAAACACCAGTCACAGTACATCCTTATTCATCAAGCTCTGGTGGAATACAATCAGTATGGAGAAACGGAGGTCAGTCTCTCAGAACTGCATTCCTCCCTTAAAAATCTGGAAAGAAAAGACCACCCGAGTGAGCCTTCTCTACTAGAGGCAGAGTTCCAGGTAAATAAGCTTTGCATTCCAGTTGCCCTTACTTCCCACTTATGTTAAAAAACGCCTTGCACAATAGTCATGAGCTGGAGATACCACAGGTAATAGATCGTTTCGGTGCTATTTTATTTCTCTGGCACAGAAAGTTTCTTTACCTTCATGAAAAAAAATCTGCACGCTAATGAAGTTTTATTTCTGCTTTGGTGTTAATATTTTTAAGAAAGATGGAGCTCACAGAATGATTGCTTGTGTCTGTGTACATGATTTCCTGTGCCATTGTACGTGGTATAGCAGGCGTTTTTAAATGGTAGTACAGATGTTACCAAAGTTTAAAGAACTAAAGTAAGAAGTGAGGTGCTGCAAGATGAAGACTGGGTGTGAGAGTCCTGAGGAGACAATGATCTCAAGAACCATTTTAATTAAGCATAATATCAAACATCCTCTTTCTTCAGCGATTGCCTTCCTATAAAGGGTGGCGGACACAGAACACTGCGAATCGGGAGGAAAATAAAAGCAAAAATAGGAATGCCAACATAATTCCTTGTAAGTATTTTCCATTGCCTTGTTTTATCCCACCTTGCCTTATTTTATCTGTTTTCTTCTATTAGAAAAATTTGAAAAAATTAGCAAATCACCTTACAGAGTAGTATTTGATTAGTGTTCTCAACACTGTAAAATTCTAAACTTCTTATAATGATTAAAAAAGAAGAGATGAGTTTTTACCAATGTGAATTATTGGGAGTCTTTATTTCAAACAAGGTGGCCTTGGTTCTGCAGTCTGTTTTGAAAGGACTGGCCTTTTCTATTCCCTCCCCTGCACAAGTGCCATACCCAGGGGGCCGTGTGCTGTGACGGTGACACTTTGTCTCACACAGATGACTTTAACCGAGTGCCCATCAGGCACGAAGAAGATTGCAGTAAGGAGGGTGAGCATGATTCAGATGAGTCCTCGGATGAGGACAGCGACTGTGAAGAATCCAGCAAATACATCAATGCTTCCTTCATAACTGTATGTATTTAGAGGATGCACTGAAGGCATTTCACAAACTTTCAGCTAAAACTCTTATTCTCTTGTTAGCATCACAATATGAAAGAATTAGTTGAATAAAGGAGAAGGATCTGATGGCTGATTGGCTGATCTATGTTTAAACCCATTATCCTTCAGACTGGCCTCATGATAACATATATTTCCATTAGAGGGCATCTGTCTACAGGTTGAACCAGACTAACATTGTCCCTGTTTGTGAAATGTGACTATAGTTATTCACATGGACCAAACTCTATCTGTGAAAATTGGAACCAACAATTTTTTGGTACATTATATATGCGAATATTGTTCATGAATGAAGTAACTGATTTTAATGGAATTACTAGCTAAGTTCCACATATCTGAATCCTTTGAAATTCTGCACAGTTAGGATACTTATAAGATTATACTTTATCTTTATTTTTAAGAAGCTTAGAACTGACTGGTGCACCAACTTCGTGTGGTATAAACACAATTTCTTAGTGGTAAAATCAAATGGCTGTGTGAAACGGAATGTTTTACCCCTTACAATTATGCTTTTCAGAAAATGCCAGGGGGAGGTCTCACCCACTGCAGCATCAATATATCTTGTTGTCAGTCTGAAATGGTATTCTTCTTAGGAGGATTGAGGTTAACGTCATTTGGGTAGTAGAATTCCTGTAAGACTGATGCTTACTGTGATAGGCATGTTTTCCCTATAAACAAACGGGTTCATTAATTTATTTCACGGGGTATTCCTTAAACAATGAGTTCTATTATTTGAGAATCATGTTTCAAATTAATTGAAGAAAAACAATATTTCTTTTATAGGGTTACTGGGGTCCAAAAGCCATGATTGCAACACAGGGACCACTGCAGGAAACTATCTCTGACTTCTGGCAAATGGTGTTCCAAAGAAAAGTCAAAGTCATTGTTATGCTGACAGAGCTGAAGGAAGGAGATCAGGTGGGGCCATTGTCTGCACACTGACACACTGAATATCCTCTACCTGCAAACAAAACACTGCACTGCACTCTCTCATTCCCTTGCTCCACTTAAGTGTTTTCCATAGGATGAGGAATTTGAATTTCCAATATATTTTGCTCTATCATTTACCTACTTAATTTACTTTCTAATGAATTTTTGAGGGAAAAGTGTATGATGCTGTATTTTAAAAAGAATGGAATTCCTCCTACTTTGAAGTCAGTACAGTCTCTAAGTGCATGTGGAAGGCAAAATAAAAGGAGATTTGAGTGGTAATCACTGATTTGTATTTTTATCCATTTTAGGAACTCTGTGCACAGTACTGGGGAGAAGGAAAACAAATGTATGATGGCCTAGAAGTTCAAATGGCAGATGCCAACTCTGGTCCTAGCTATACCATACGTGCATTTGATATTACACATCTGAAGGTAAAAGTTTCTTCGCAAATTCCAAAAGGTAGTTTTCAAGGAGTTTTTAAATTTAAAAACAAATTTATAAACTTAGCCTGAAGAAAGAGAAGAAACATGCAGTTATCTCCTGCTCTAAGAAATGGAAATGTTTTTCTCTTCCAGACCAGCAGTCAGTCATGAGAAATGCTGTAACGTATCTCAAGTTTTCTATTTAGCGAGTTGCTGAGATGGTAGTAGGGAAGTCTCAGGACATCAACTGTCTTTTGTACTTTGAACAAAGCTTGGAAGTCTACCTACCTCATATTCACGAGGTAGAACTATCACCTTGCAGTTCCT
The DNA here is from genome assembly GCA_013400675.1 of Oxylabes madagascariensis. Taxonomy (NCBI): domain Eukaryota; kingdom Metazoa; phylum Chordata; class Aves; order Passeriformes; family Timaliidae; genus Oxylabes; species Oxylabes madagascariensis. Next base: position 17,039 of record VYZR01074661.1, on the reverse strand, counting down.
CAGGAATATAATTCTTCCTTTGTAAATCAGCGGCAGCAGAGTTACTGTGTGAATCCGTATTTTATCCAGAACATTAACCACATCTCCACTGCTGTTTTCCAGACAAAAGAAATTCAGAAGGTGTATCAATATCAGTACCATAAGTGGAGTGGCTGTGATGTTCCAGAAACCCCCAAAGATTTAGTCAGCATGATTCTCAACATCAAACAAAAACTTCCAGCCAGATCAGCCACTGAGGACAACAGGAGAGCCCGCAGTGTCCCACTCCTTGTCCACTGCTGGTGGGTCTGAATTCAGCACACACTTTCACCTAGCTCTAAGTTCTGGGTATACACAGCAACCATAATTTTGGGATGCCAATTTTCCTCACAAGCCTTTCCGTGTGTCTGGCGACTCAACTCTCCCTATAAGATTCCTTGAATTGCTGAAGCTTGGCCTTTTGGATTGTAGTGATGAAAAGCAAGCACACTTCTCTTGGGCAGGTGTGGGCACAGAGCAGGTGCTATGAGCGACTGCTCTTGGCTGGTGCACTTATTTTGTGGGGAAATGCTAGGTCAGAGTGAACTCACAGGACGCCCTTGTGAACATTCAGTAGTTTTTAGGATCACCTCTCGCTCCAGAATACAAGAGTACTTTTCTAGGACCAATTCCAGGAATAGCCTTGCATGCCATTGAAACCAGAAGATAATCCTGCTAACAATAGTTGAGACTGTTAAATCTGTAATTTTGAATTTCCCTTTTCCCCTTAAGTGGGATTTCAGGTCCAGGGAGTCTCTAGATAAACTGTGTCCTGTGTGAATCCTACACATATACTTAATTGTGACAATTTCAGTCCAGTAAAAAATGCTTTGGAAATATAATTCAGTATAAAGACTTTAAAATGTATCTAACATTTAGTCAGAAGACTTCTGATTTTACTTTGTAAATTTACATGTAAATTTTGCATCATCTTCTAGGGATGGATCACAGCAGACTGGTGTATTTTGTGCTTTAATGACCCTTTTGGAAAGTGCAGAAATAGAAGAAGTAATAGATGTTTTTCAAGTGGTAAAATCTCTTCGTCGCACCAGACTGGGAATGGTCTCCACCTTTGTAAGTAAATCTTATGAATTAACAGAAAAAAACAGAGATTACTTATCGTAGTCACTAATATCCCCATAACTTTGGGCATAATTTCTGTATAGGGAGATTTTAATCAGAACATTCACACTCACCACCATTTGAACATTGGCCCTTGCTGATAGGAGTGAAGGAGTCTGAGATGTCCAGAGCTGCAATTCTGTACTGCCTTTGGCAAAGGGTGTATAGTATAAAATTACAAATTGCCTAAATTGCTGTTCCTGCAGTTGGTTCATGATGTGCATGCAGTGTCCCTTCTGCAGCTGGGAGATGATTTCCCTTTGCAGGCTGGCAACCACTGACTGTTTTGTTTCAGTCACTCCAGAGGAACTGTGGCACACACTGTGCAGTTAGCAGCAAACCAGACCTGGGTGCCATCAATATGGGCAGGTTATTACATGACTTTCCAGACTCAGTACAATATGTGTTGTTAAGAACGTAGGTACTCTAAACCCCATATTTTTGGTACTTTATGAACCAAAAGGGCATTGAGTGCCAACTTGGAATATCTGATGCAGACAGTTTCAGAGATGTTATGTACACATGAAGTCAGAATAAACCATAGGAGCAACAATCTGTGTCAAAAACTGTGGAAGCTGCTTCATACGCAGTCTTGCTTGTCCAACTACATGCTACATTTCTAAAATGTAAGAGAACAAAGAAGGAATGAATTAATTCTTGTACTCTGAGCATTCCATTAACACTAACTTCTCTTTATTTTTAAGGAACAATACCAATTTCTGTATGACACCATTGCCAGTACCTACCCGGCACAGAATGGACAAATAAAGAAGAACAGCCAGCAGGAAGATAAAGTTGAATTTTGCAGTGAAGTAGGAAAATCAGATCAGGAAACTGATTTGATCACAGCTGATCTTGGCCCACCACAGCCAGAGAAAATTGAGCCACCTGAAATATGTGATGATTCTAAGGCTGCAGATAGCACTAAGGGAACAGAAAGCTCTACAAATGGCCCCACAACTGCAGTTCTAACTTAAAGCTAGACTAAAAAAAAGTGCTTTTTCACATGCAAAAATCTTGAGCAAAGTGAGAGGTATAAGATTTCTTCCTCTTCCCACTTTTTTTTTTTTTTAATGTTTAGTTATTTCAGTTTTTGAAAGGTACAAATTTAAAGGAATACTTGAAACTTGTAGAGAGTGACGAACTGTGGAGTTTTAATTTTCGTGTAGATTTGCATTTAATATTTCTTCAGAAACCTTCACTATTTTTATACTTTTCCTTTTAAAACATGTACAGTTTAAGACTATGCTGAGAAGTGCGAAGCAAAATTTTTTATTTCTGTAATAAGGAAAAAAGCAACTCAGAACAAGATTATTGCATTTCAAGAACAGGTCTGTCCTCAAAACTACTAGCAAGTAAGTGAAACTATTGGTAAGCATGTATTCTAGTATTTCAGGACTAATGAGAGCATTAATAATACTCTTGGAATTTGTGGGACTTTGCCAAACAGTTTTAAGAGCTTACAAATTACATCATGTGGCAATTCCAAGGAATTCAGCCTTACAGAGGGTATGTAAATCCTCCCATATCAATGCAGAATAGAAATTTTTGCATTTTTCTCACTGTCCTCAAGGTGTCCTTATTGCTCCACATATATTAATCTGATACTCCTATAGGAGTTTGGAGATCGGCATTTGAATAATTGCAACAGTTCTGGAAAACACATCCTGATTACTCTTAGAGCTTAAAATACTGAGTACTTGCACATCTATTTGTTATGCTTACTTTTATTTAAAGGACTACTTCCATGAATGCTTTCAATCTCTTTTCAGAATTGGAAAATACTTTGATAATTTTCTCAAAACTTGTAGATTTTAATTGGTACAGGATATTTTTTTCATAATGATGTTTTGTATGTTACAATTTTGATATTTTTACTATTTCTTGCTGGATTTTAGCCTACTGTTTTCAGAACAAATAAAAAAGGTATTTAATAGTTGACAAGATAAAAATTATTTTGTTCTCTAGTACTATGCAAACTGATCATTTACTTCTAAATGCATAAAATCCTGTGCTGTCCCATATATGGATAAAATTTACAAGTGTCAGTAGGAAAACACATAATTTAATTCTTCTAAAACTGTATGTGTACCCAGGTAAGTGTCATGACTCTCTCAGAAAGAGGAAATAGGCTTCATTTTATTTTGCTTGAAGCCATCAAAGGAGCAGTCACACAACAGATTCAACGCTCCAAGTTTATCACTGCTTCCTAAATTCCTAATTTCTCATTACAAAACATAATTGAAAACACTTAGACAGCTGTCTAAACAACATGTACAGTCACACTTGGTTAATACCCTAATTTAATTGTTCTGTTAGCCTAGATCAAATATATCATTCACAATTATCAGCTCAGACAAGTGCTTGCTGGCAGTCTCACTTCAGAAAGTGGCAGTAAAGCAGACACAGAGCAGGGGAATTCCCCTTGGCTGTCAGCTGAACTTCCTTTTCAGCAAGGAGTTGTGTTAGGTGATAAACTAACAGAGCTGAAGGGGTCATGTGTGGAGGGAAATTTCTAGGGACTACATGGGAAGATAATCTAAAAGATATTGTAGGCCCAAAATCTGTTGGCTAGTTATAGAGGAACTAAAAACAAAATTGCAAATTTAGCATAGCTTGAAGATCAAAAGCATAAAGACCCTTGGATGCAAATTAGTTCACTGGTGTTCATTGCATATCAGAGAACAAAGAATTTATTTTCCTTCGTTTAAGATTTGCCAACTGTGAAGCCTCTCTTTCAGGTAGCAAAACAAAGAGCTGAGTGCTGCTGTCTAATGTAAGGCTGTGGAGACAGTCTCATACTTTCAGAAATAACTGAAAGTGTTTCCCAAATCAAAAATTACACCGAACTTTTCTTGTTTTAAATCTGAGGGCAATCGTATACTTCAATTCCTTGAAAAAGGGTTCCTATGGTTTTTAAGCTCCTGCAGCACCTAGGCTGTAAAGCCTTGTGTGATTTTGATTTGTTTAATTATTTTCTGGAATGATTTCAATGTCCTTTTGCTGGTATTTTTTAAAACAGAAGAATGTCAACTTAATTCTTGATTTGTGCATCTGCTTTGAAAGAGAAGTCCTTAACTCTGTTAAATTTTCCCTCATTCATGTCTTCATTATTAGAGAAATGGAGCTTTACACTGAAAGTGCCCTCATGTGCCTACTGTGAACCACTTTTGCAGTAAAGTTCCTTAGAATCACAAGGAGGAAAACTGAACCCTTGGCTTTTAATTATTTTCATATTAAAGAACATATTGTAGAATTAAACCTCATTAAATCCCAGTACAATGATTGAAGGAGCCTGTCTTAACACAGTTTAGAAGCTCTGATTGCTTCCAGGAGCTCTCCATGTGTGTGCCAGGGATGCTTTTTTGCCTTTTCTGTTGTCCTTTGTTATTCAGACATCCATGAGGTGGTGACACAGAGCTTGTAGAAGGTGGTCCTTATGCTAGATGCTCTGTCGACATTTGGCTTATTCACTTGTAGGATTAATCTCACGTTCCCCAGGAACACGGTGAAACATTTTGCAGATGAGACACGAAGCCTAGAAAGCTTTGCTAGGGACTGCTTTGGCTCTGTCAGGGAAAGACCAACAGTGTAGCACACTGGCTTTGCATAGCCTGAAAGTTGAGAAACAGTCTCAAGGTAAGATGAAAAATGTTCATCTCATCAAGTACAGCTAAACCACAGAAAATGTGCTAACCACTGCGTCCAGCTGAGGAAACCACTCTTGGAAAGCGGTTTAGAATCTGAAGTCCTAGATCTCTGAATCTAGAGAATCTGAAGAAATTTTAATCTGTAGGATAAAAACAACTAAGCAACAGGTGAGCTGAGAGAGGACTTTGAGCAACAAATGAAGGTAATCAAGTGCCTATGTGACCAGAGGGACTGGATTTCTCCCACAACTTTCTGGGTACATGCTGACATAAAGGCGGGTATCTAAAAATTACCGTGCTGTGTTAGCGGAATCCGGTGTGGGAAGATGGGGGAGAGGAAGGACCCCAGACTCTACACAAGATTCTCCTCAGTCAGGTAACTGCAGTGAGTTGTGGACTGTGAGTGTTTGCTTTTGTTTAGTTTTTTCCTGATCCTCGTGCTCTGTAATGAAGGCAGTTATATTGAAGGCAGTTATATTAAAACCTTTTCAGAGGCTGTACATGATGATGCAACACAGAACAGGGCCAGCACACAGAGCCCTGGGGGTCGGGATTCTGGGAGATGGCAGAAGCCCTGCTGCTCTCCCACACCCCGGCTCCCAGCGCTGGATTTGTGCTCCTGCAGGGAATGTTTGTGCCTGCTCCTTTCCCCCACACACGTGCAGAACTCCATGAACTCGCCCTCTCCGCTTCCGAGCCGGCTGGTGCTGCCAGAGCACACGCTGCAGTGGCGCTGAGCTCACTCCTGCTGGCAAAGGGAGGGCATTCTGCCCCTTGGGCTGGGCAGAGCTGGTGGCCACACACAGGAGCTGAGGGTCTGGACAGACCTGGAGGGTCCCCACCTGTCCCAGCCCTCTGCTCTCTGTCACCCCGAGGACACCTGTGCAGGAGAGCGGCTGGGGGAGCGAGGCAGGCAGTGAGTTCTGGGCTTTGCTGCAAGCCAGGAAAGCTGGGACAAATCTGGTGTGAGAGGCACAAACTGCACAGGGTGGGAGGTCTGAGCCACTGAAAGTGCTGAAGCTAAGAGTTACAAAGGGGAGAAAAAATATTACCATTGTGAGCTGTTTTGTTTGTGTGAGATGGCAAAGAAAGTAAAGGGAGCGGTGGCTCCAGAGAGGTGTTTCGTTAAGCAAGAAGCTGTATCTTTTATTTAACATTCCTCAGAAAAACTCTGCAGCACCAATGCTTATCTCTTTGACAAGGCATCTTGCTTGTGTAAAGGCCCAGGGCTTTTTCACATGGTACATTCTACAGGTTGCCTCTAAAAGAAAATCGGAAATTCCCTGAGGCCTCTACACAGCTATGTTTTTCCATAGGTAAAAACAACTGTTTGCCAAGGACCAACGTGCTGGTTTTGGACTAGGGAGAACTACAACAGAAGAAAAGGAAGTTTCAGGTGCAGAATACAATGTACATCACTGTACATCAGCTCTGCTTCAGAAAAACCTCAAGTCTTCTGGTAAATATAATTCAATTATTTAAAAGGTACAGCAACAGAGAACAGGTTTATACTAAAACCTAAGTCAATCTGTCTTTTCAATGCAAAAGAAAGGAACATGACTACATAAGTACTGTGCAAGTTGATGCTCAAAGATCTTCTTTCTAGTGATAAAAATTTTTTTAGAAAGTTATGGCAAAATACAGCTTTAAATAGTTACAGCTTTAAATAGTTATGTCCTCAGACTCAGGATTGCCAGCATCAACAATGCATAATGTTACTAAACTTTCTAAACTTAAGGTAATAAATCTTTTTGAGAGGAATAGGCATAGATCTATTTACAGCTGGGTGTCTCCTCAACCCCACATCTGTGTAGTGCCGCGGCAGGCAGTGCTAATATAGCCATAAGTGTGACTGTCTGACACACCGAGGGAAAAATAAAAGGAAGTTTATTTTGGATCAGTTTCAGCACTCAGATTCAAATTTTTGCTTTTGGAGATGAACCCTCCCGATAGGCTGACCTTGCCTGGCAGTCAGCTGGGAGTCAGAGCTCGCACATGTCGGTGCTCCAGAGTCCTTGGGGAGGCCCTTGTGTATTTTCAGAGCTTCCCGGCAGGCTGTGCTGAAACCATTCAAACGCCTTTTGCCCACTTCCGAGCCTCCTGCAGTGCATCCAGCTTGCTCCATTTCAGTAGCGTTGAGCCATTTGAGGTCATGAAGATGGCATTTGTTTGTGCAGCACCGCAGAGGTTGTGTCTCCCCAGGACCAAGCTCCAGCTCAGACGCAGAGCGTGTTGCGTGCGTGTGTGTGTGCGTGCATCGCTCATTGCCTCAAGAGTGAGATTCCGTTCCCAGCCAGAAATCCGTGAGCTGCTGATTTGGCAGCTGCTTGGCTCAAAGGAAGGAAAATTGGAGAAACATGGATGATGTGGTGATCCTGTACTAACTTTTTTCGTGGGGCAGTGCAGCTGGTGGTCTTTATAATGGTGGTTTTCAGAGATGAATTTGCAAAAAGTAAATTACAGGTGAGGTGCAGGAGACTGCATGGCTACAGAGCACTGCTGTTGTCACAGACTAAATCAGCACTGGTGGCAGAGGCTAGCAAATACGTATTTGTCTGCTCTCCTGAGCTTGCAATAGAAGTCAATGTGTGTGTTCTTCAACTGCAGAGAAAAATGGTAAAAAAATGACATGGAAGATGGCGTTCTTGCCAAATGCAGACATTTGGTAAGAAATGTTAATTTTGAATATTTTTTCTTGAAGAAAAGAATAATTAATCATTTTAATCCTATTTTAGTAATGTTAATAACGTCATTTTGAGAATAACAATATCTTATTTTATATTTAGCACTATAGTTCCTTTTAGTCCTGCTATTTTCTGAAATACTTAAATATATTATTTTTAATATATCATTATGTCACTGAAACCACTTTAAGACTAAAACAGTTCAGTATCGTTAAGTGTTTCCTTTTTCTAGGCTGCTTTCTTAATATAATTTCTATTCAGCAATAAAATGAAATTCTGACTTCATATATTGATTTAGCATAAATAAAATTCTCACAGAACAGGAATTCAATTTCTTAAATGGCATTAGTAAATTATTCCATAAAGAGTTATGTCTTCTTTCAAAGAGAGCAAGGCATTTCCACTATAAAATAACACCTTGCTCTGCTCCACTCACATTGGAAAGACTCTTTCTGTGGCAGCGCAGGGTAGACAGGGCTCAGCCCCCACGCAGACAGCTCCGCTCTTATCTTCACAGTCCAATTTGTTGAAGTCTCTGACTCTTCCCTCTGTATCTTTTGCTCAGTTACTGAATTGTGATCTCTTCCTATCTGAATAATTTTACCAGCTTCTTAGGTTTTCTTCTGATTTGGAAGCTCCGGCATTTCACTGACTTGAAGAGCTGTCTGTTTTCCACAGCAGCCTTCTGTTTCCATCTCCCAGCCCAGCCCTGTCCCCATGCTCCCTGGCCCTTTCCCTGGGTTCCAGGAAGCAGCAAGGGCTGTCTGCCCTGCCAGGGAAGCAGAGCCCAGCTGGAGGGCAAAGCAGGGAGGGATGCCCTGCGTGGACGCAGTCTGACTGAGCAGAGCAGGGCTGTGACAGTGACCAGCCTCAGTTGTGTCACAGTGCACCATCCCATGGGCTCTGCTTTATGAAGAGTGCTGATATTTTAGGTCTTGTGTGCGTAGATGACAGAAAAACTACTGATTCCTGTAAAATCAATGCCACAGGTACCAACTGAATATTTGGACTATAACTCCAAATTTTATTAAGAAAAGGTATTCATTTGGGATTACCTGTGCAGGTAGAGGTGAGAAGCAAGTCAGCTGAATTTATTGGCTTACAGATATGATGCCTGTGGATGTTTTCATTCAAGGCCCATTTCCACTCACAGCTACATCTGCATCTTCTGCCTCTATCATCTGGTCAGCTGAGGTTTTAGTCTGAAAGTTCATCTTAGGCAAGATAGGAAAGAAATAGCTACAGAGTAGATATCTTGTTCTCTACATTTCCATGTTGCAGGAACAGCTTTCTGATGGGGTTTTGTGAGAGCTACAGCTCCAGGCTTGCTAATTTTGAATTCCTAATTCAGTATTTCTAAAGTCATGAACTGTACACTGCTGCACAGAAACACATTAAAAAGCACCTCATCTCATTTTCTGGTCTTTTGTTGAAGCACAAGCCTATATAATGTGCTTTATAAATGCTGCTATTTTCTGAGACAGCTGTTTCCCTCTTTTTTGCTTTTAACAAGTGGGAGGGTTGGAATACCGGTTACTTCTCTTTGTTTCCTCATTAGGCCCAAACAGGGAGGAAAAGTTTCCTCGTCTCAACAAATATATGTACCCAGACAACATAACAACTCATGACAGGCTACGCTACAAGCAGCTGGTTACATTTGGGCTACAGTAAATTTTGGTCTTAATCTGTTTGGAGATTTAAAGGCCTTGAAGCCTAGGCCACTGTTCCTGTCTAAGACAGAATTGAGAGGTACAACGTGTGAAATCGTGGTCTCAGCCTTGTTCGTACCAGAAAAGCCTGTTCTGCTGTCATGGCAATAGCTCTGAAAATCAAACTGCTTCTCAGCAGCTGAGCACCACGAACGTAGATTGGTTTTGAGGACACCAGGACCCATTTGCAAGGTTGTTTGTACTTGTAAATGTCGTCTCTGGTGCACACACTCCACAGCCTTCCTGTGGGCACCTCCTCCTGGTGAGCAGCTCCCTTGAGCCGCAGCAGAGCCGTCCTGAGGCCAGCAGTGGTGCCAGCTGCATGGCAGGAGGCACCGTGGGAGAAGGAGAAAGGCAGCTTGAACTGAGGTGGCCCCACACTCATAAAGAAATGCTCAGGAGGCATCAGCTGAATGCCATTAGCAGCCAGTTCAATCTCTTCTCCCTTTTCTCCTCCAGAGTGTTTGGATGGAGCAGGTGGGTATGGTCTTCTGGATGTTTATGGATTTTTTGTTTTGTTTTAGTTCTTTTCTGCATTGCTTTTTTTTTTAAAAAAATGCATCTAGCACTCTATTTAAGCTTTTGCTAGTAGCTAAAAATATAAATAAATCACGAGTTTGTTTAGTTTGATTCCTGGTGCTGTGAGTTTTTGCATGCAACTGTCATTATGAATCAGCTATTTCTTTGCTCAAAACCATCAAATATAACAGCATCCAAGGTAAATACTTAAATAAATCAAGTTTGATAAGTTAAGTAGTTGTAACTTCAGCAATCTAAGATAAATAGGAAGGAGAGAATATTTTTGTAAGGTTTATTCAGATTTCCTTGGCAAGACCTTGATCTACAGTAGACATCCCAGCCAGTACTTTCCCCTGCAACCTGACACTCTTGGCTGAGAGACATCACAAACACAACCGAGTGACCATGTGATGGTAACTGCTCTGAACAGCTACAACTGTGTGCTGGTGGCTCCTCTGAAGTGGTTCACAAGCTGAGATCACATGCAAAGGGCAGTTAGGAGGTAGCCTGGGTAACCCAGCCCTGGAACAAGAACAGGCTATGCCTCCGTGGCAGGGCAGCAGGCTGCATGCAAGAAATAAATGCAGGTGTCCAGCTTTTCTGCTGGACTTCTAGGCCAGAAAAGACACACAAAAATTTAGAGAGGAAGACTTCTCTTTTTCTAGCCCATTATATAATTTTATAGCAGCATTTAAGTGAAAAACTGCAGCGTGCACTAATTAGTTCTGTGGCAAATTATTAAAATCATCTGATAGCAAGGAACACATTCTCTCCTTTTGCTCCCTTGAACTGGTTCCCGACTTGCTGTCCTGTAAAACGGAAGCATAAATACTCAGTGAGGCTGCCCCTGATCCTCAAAAGATCAAAGCAACCTCTTCATAGAAGACTGAACTGTGCAGGGCCAGCAGTACGTGCTACAATAAATATCTGAGCATCCATTGTTTATCAAGGACTAAGGAGAGCAGAAGGTTATATTAAAGAAGAAAAGAGCAAATTTTCCTGCTGTGAATACTTTGAGATAAAGTTCAAACCCAGTATGTCAGAGTTCAGCACTGGAAAGAAGAGCTCTGGAAACAGAAGACATTTCTTTCTGTCCGAAGAGGGAATGCTGTGACAGTAAGTGTGTCATCCTAGTCCTCTGTTAAAGAGCATTTTAGATGACGTTAACCAGACTTTGGAGGGCAGCTGTTATGAAGCACAGCTCAAGAAACTATGCTGCCTCTAGGCCTTGGAGCAGCCTTTTTACTTTTATGTCTTGGCTAATGAATAGGCTGCCCTTTGGCAACTGTTATATAAGTGAGAGGGCTTTTTAAACCCAATGCATTTCACATTCTCTTGAAAAACAAAATTTTTGACCCAACAGGATAATGTGTAAGCAATTCCCTGAGTTACAGCCTCCTCTGCATTTTCCCAGTGTGGGTTTTTGCTCCATAAAGCCCATTGTGAGGATGGGGAGAGCAGTTCCATGGACAAACTGTTTTTGCAATATTGCTTAGAAGTGTCCAGTGATGTCAGTGTGATCACAGCATTCTTCTGAGCCAGGACTCTGTCCTATATCAACTGAAATTAGCAGGATCATTTCCAATGATTTTGCTGCGCAGTAAGTTGGGATTTGAATAAGAGAAGCAAGTATGAATAGATTATATTCAACATATTTTTCTCCTCAGTGCCAGAGAAGCTGATACTCACAAATACTGCCTCTATGCTGAAAGTTTCCCTTCTTTAATAACCTCTTTCTTCTCCCCAAAACTAAGGGAAAAACAGGTCATGCACATAAAAATGTGCATTTGGTGCACTACTTGCCTTGAAACAATTCAGTTCTTGGATTCTGCTGCCCTGTAAGTGGGGAACAGATCTCGTGGGAACAGATCAAGGGTACACTTATGGTGGACTCTGTTAACGTTCATGTTCTGCTTCTTTAAGGGAAAAAAATGGTAAAAATAATAATCTGTTTCAAGTTTTACCTGGAGCCCACTGTTAAATTGGTCCTTGGCCAACGGCAACCTAAGAATATCCTTTCCCACTAATTTGGTTCAGTGATAAGATTGCTTGCCAGCAGTACACAGTGGGGAAAATTCTATGTGGTTAGCCCTGGTTACCTGGCAAACAGACACGCAATTTGAACAGCCAGTGGGAAACTCCTCTTGACCTGCTTATACCGTTTTTTGGAGTCATACACCTGTTTCTTTTTCAATGCTCTCTTCCTCTGCGTTAGTTGTTCCTTGGGATTATTTTTTGTGCCTGATCAAAGCAAGAGGCAACCAGAATTTGCTCTAAGAAGTGGCTTCTGTTACATCACGATTGAGTCCTGCAGACTAAAAATTCACATGTAATTAAAAAAATCCCAATCCCCACCATCACAGATACAACTTCCGCTGCCTCATGGTTTATTTTTGGATAGAGCTAATTACACGAGCATAGTTGGAGGACACACAAGTACCTGTTACAGTGTCAAAACCAGGCAAGTGTAATTAAATGTGCTGTTCTGGTGGGCTTGAAACCTATTTGCAATCAAGCGAACCCTTGAGCTTTTCAGCAGATTTGGCTTTCTCCCCTCGGGAGAGGTTGAGCACTGGGACAGCAGCCACGTTTCACTGCTGCTCCTGACTGAGGCACATTGACAGAGACATGTGTGGGAGTTTACACAGAGTCCACTTGCACCGAGCCTTGTCCTGGCCAGGATTAATCTCTCATTTTTAGGAGCACTAAATTTCACTAACATTTACTCCCAAATTTAAAAAGCATCAAGAATGTATTACTAAAGCAAGTTTTTTACATAAATAAATATTTATTTAATCTTTGTTGCCACGGATGAGGAGAACAGGGTGTTGGTGCCAAACCCTTCACGGCCTCCTGGATGTACCTGGTGTTAACTCTTTCCGAGGAAGGGGGAAGTGATGAGTCAGCCACTGATTTGCAGTGTTCTTTTTATTTCCCATCCAACTCAGGCAAAACTGCCAAAATCTTGAACGCTATTAAGAGTCTGAGTAGCTCGTATGTGGAATGTGAGATGCACTATCTGAGAGTCCTGCAGCGGAGCACAGCACAGGAGCTCCCCAGCCAATGCCAAGCCAGTGCACTTGGAGCTCAGGAATTGGATGCAGCGTAGCAGTGTTATTCCAGCAGCCTCATCAGAATTAATTAGCCTGGCTGAGAGGCAGGACAGATTTTGCCTGGGCAGACTGCACAGACAGAGCAGCTATAGAGCCCGGTACCTGAGCCAGTTTATTTGCAGCAATATGGAAGTGCTGTCAGTGCTGAGAAAATTGTACTGGCTTAAATGGTGCCACATCACACTGTTTATTAGATCAGTTGCCTCAATGACATATGCAGAAGGCTGTAACTAAAACAGCTTTGCTCCTATGATTTTCCTTTTTGGTGCAGATTCAAGAGAAGGAAGAGTCTGAGTATCCTGCTTGAAAAAACATTCTCTGTGAATTCAGCAAAAAAGGTTAAATTGTAGTAAACAGTTCCTTTTCCCATGTCATACACAAGTACATCTATAAAGAGTGGAAGTAGAAGTAGGAACACATAGATATGCACTAAAGTATCAGAGATCTCCAGGATTAATCCATACACTCACTAATCTACAATAATTCAATTTTACTTAGTAGAACACTTTAAATGAACGTTTGGCAGACAGTATGCCTATATTTTATTCCTGAAGTTTACACAGCTAAGTAATAGTGAAGCATATAAACTCACATTCATTAGCTTCCAAGAGAAAGGCATTTGGAAACCTAACCTGATGTTAAGACCTTTTCAGGTAACGTGAGCCTTTCATCTAATGGGGTTCTTGTGTTTATGAGCTGTTATTGCCAGGCACAGTAACCCCAGCTAGGAGCAAGGACTGACCTGGAGAGTTATCTGCCCCCCAGGGAATACTGGTGGAGGACTCAGCTCCTTCCTCTGCCCATGTCTTTGGTGTGATTCTGGGCAAGTCACTGGGAAATAAGACACAAAGGCTATTTGGGAAGTGAGGAATATAATACTTTGAACTAGGGGTAAGTGGTAAGATAAAGAAAACATTGAAAGACTCTGAAGTTATCTTCAGTAACTGGGGAACAAACAAGCATTTTAGAACTGCCCCCCCCCACACTGTTATGTGGCTTGTTTTTGTGAGAATCAAAGAGGAAACAGGACAAAAATGTGAGTGTGAGAAAGTGTTTTAGATATACATAAATACCTATAACTGATGGGATCAGTAGAGAGGCACTGCTCTAGTAGGCTAATCCCTGACTGCATCCTTCACACTGTACAGTTATTGCTTGATCCTACAACAGTCTGTGTTCACAGGTGAGATTTCTGTATAGCTATATATGACATGCAGCTGCTGCTGCTGCGTTACAAAGCGCTCAGGGACAGATGCTGCTGTAGTTTGGCAGAGTGGGTACAGAATAGGCAGAGCTATCCATTAAATTTACATGTCTGTTTCAATTCACTTAATGGAATAAAAATCCAAGACTGAAGATCTCAACTAGGAATCCCTGAAGAAATACAAGGTAAGATTTAGGTAGCTCAGAAAGGAGCGAATACTGTCTGCACAAAAATGTGCTGTAAAAATTCCGTGTTCCTAAAGGGGAAAAAAAAAAAAAAAAGAAAGAAAAAAGAACAACCCAGAAAAAGAACAACCCAAACATTTTTATGAGAAGCAGCACTAATGGGGAGACATGTTAACAGGAGTGCTGATTCATATCATTAATGTGCACAGGCAGTAACTATGGAGAGGGAAAGATCTGTTGGAACATGCTTTTCTTGAGAACATGCCTAAATTAAGAGGCTGTTAGAGACGTGTTTCACAGTGTTGGCAACCCAGGTGTAACAAATTTTCAAGATGACTATTAGTGAGTACTAACATCTAAAAAAGCACTTCTAGTTTTTTGCTGAATATGGAGGCTTAACTGGAAGTGGGAACTGCGAGCAGAAGTGAAGAACATTCAGGATACACATGCAGAGTAATGGCCATTACTCTTACTGTGAGCAGGGAACACGTAAATGACACGATGAGGTCCAAATCAAGTGATTTGATGTAAGAAAAAGAACCAGGAATGTTGAGAGTGAAAAGACCACCTTACACTTTCCTAGTGCAGAACTTCTTGCTTTCTGTGTCAAGAATTTGTTTTTGACATCGGATCTCAGATCTGATTTGTTATGGTAATTCCTATCTTCCTTTATTTGTTTTTCTTTTGAGATGTTTTAGAATAATTATAATTGCCCTGGGAAAAAAATACACATGCTCTCTTACCACTTTTATTTTCTGAGTGCTACATTTCTTTTAATTTATGGACCAGTTTTTTTTACTGCAATGGAACCAAAGACTTGATAAGATTTTATTTCCTGAATGTGACTGATGTCTGAGAAAACTACTTTTCTATTTCAGAAGGGCTGCTGTGAAGAGCAGAAATGGAAACTAAGCATGACTTTCAAGAATTTTGGTCTTCAATGTCACTAATTTCTTCTTATAGTTAGTGGCCAATGATCTGCAGTGGTAGAACATTTAAGCACATGACATAAAGGAAAACAGCTATTGGTGTCTTTTAATGACTTTTAGGTATCTTGCTAGTAAAACATTCAGTCCTTTCACCTTGCTGAACTTTAAGTAAGGGTGGAAGCAAAAATGTAAAACTTTTGATGCTAAACATCAGGGTAGAACCCTGCTAGATAGGTTTAAGGTTTTTTTTTTTTGTTTTTTTTTTTTTTTTTTTTTTGTTTTTTTTTTTTTTAAACTATTAGCCTATTATTGGCAATATTTATCATCAAAAGCTAAAAGTGACGGTTTGGCTACTTTCCTTTCAACAAGCAACCCCACTCCTAGCTGTACGTACGGCATCTCAAGATGTGAGACTGCTTCATGATACCGAATAGTGAAAAACATTTTCTTGTGCCTTAAAGAAGTGTTCTCATGATAATTATGAAGTGCTGACCCATTCACAAAGCAGGGGCATCAAGGCAGGTGAAAATGGTGCAACTCAGACTTCAAAAATGGAAGGTTCCCAGATCACATCTGAAATGCATGAAGTGCTTTTTCTAGAAAGCACTCTGTAAGTCTCTGGTGCTGGTAGCAGAACTCTGCCAGTCAGATAGATCAGGTAATGTCAGCTCCATGGTAATCTGCCTTGAACAAATGCTGGTAGGCTTTTTTGTTATTGCTTTTTTTAAACAATCATTCTGTACTCCACATTTATGCAATTCTACAGATTTTATTAATTTATGATTTCATGGACTTTATGTATCTGATTTATAGTGTTAATTAACATTATGTCTGGGAACTGTATGGAAATGCACCTTATTTAGGAACTGCGTGAAAAATCTCTGAAGGACACGGGAACATTCATTCCCACGAGTTTTCCATCTCTTTCACATGATTGTTTGCAATATGAAGGAATCTATAGCACCTATGTCTGTGGTTTTTTTTTCTGGGAAGGAGACAGCATCAGAAATTAAATTACAATCCACTGTGTTTCATTGGATTTGCATGGAAAAGTTTTGGTAGGGGGAGCATGGGGTGGTGTTTTGGGGATATCTTCCCTGAGAAGGTGCTGGAAGCTTCTCTGGAGCCAACGCCAGCTGCCTCCAAGGTGGATCTGCTGCTGGCCGAGGCCAAGCCCGTAAGCAACAGTGACAGTGCCTCTGGGATAATATATTTGGAAAGTGGGGGAAACACCGTGAAGTTGCATATGGAGAGAGGAGAAAGGAGTGAGAATACGTGGGAGAAGCAGCAGCTCTGCAGACACTGAGGTCAGTGGGGATGGAGGGGCAGGAGGTGCCCCAAGCGCTCGAGCAGAGGTTCCCCTGCAGCCCAAGCGCAGCCCATGGCGAGGCAGCTGTGCCCCTGCAGCCCAGGGAGCTCCACGGGGAGCAGAGATGCACCCACAGCCCATGGAGGACCCCACAGTAGGGCAGGGGGACGCCCAGAAGACGCTGTGCCCTCACAGAAACCCACACTGGAGCAGGCTCCTGGCAGGACCTGTGGCCCCATGGGGAGAGGAGCCCGCACTGGAGCAGGTTTGCTGACAGGAGTTTTGAAGCCCCTGGGGACCCACGCTGGAGCAGCCTGTTCCGGAGGGACTGCACCCCAAGGAAGAGACCCACGCTGGCACTGGGGAAGAGCGTGAGGAGTCCTCCCCCTGAGGAGGATGTAGCAGCCAAGACAACGTGTGATGAACTGGAAGTAGCCCTCGTTCCCTGTCCCCCTCACTGCTGGCAGGGAGGAGGTAGAGGAATCGGGAAGGGCTGGGGGAAAGGTCCTGTCGCAGTGCTCCCTGCTGAGTGATCTCTATCCTATCTCGACCCAGGAGACTTTCATTACGTTTCCTCTGCCCTGCCCAGCTGAGGAG
>VYZR01074658.1:45485-66638 GCA_013400675.1 Oxylabes madagascariensis | reverse complement strand
CTTCCAACGCAAACCATTCTGTGGCCCACTGCTAAATCTACTCTAGGTCAAACTCAGTCTCTCTTGCATGTCTGCAGCTTTGCTGGAAGTGCAAGGCAGAAGCATGGATGTGCAGAGTTCAGGGATGCTGATGAGACCACAAATTCAGCTGGAGACTGTATATTAAAAGCTGTCAGGAGGTATCCAAGAAGTATCAGAACTGGTTTTTTCCTCCTTCAAAACGACAGGTCCTCCAAGACCGGACTTGGATTTTGCACCTGAAAGGTGAAGGACAAGGGTTGTATAAACCTTTGTGGCAACAAACTTGTGAGTTGACCTCACTTTCTCATACTGCCTTGTTTCCTAGGCAAAGCATCCCACTGGTTAGGTCCTTTTTTTATTTGACAGTTGTCCCTTGATGGTTTCTTTCTGGCCAGCAGTATTTCTGCAAGTATCACCCATTTAATTTATATCCCATTCTGGAAAAGTGATTTTAGACCACTGAAAAGCATTATCTGGCTCCAGTTACAAGCAGATGGAGGTCCTCTGAAATGCTTGTAGAGTCAGAAAAAACTCCAGGACTCCAGAAGCTATGGTAAAAAGTATCTCCTTGTTCTCAACACATCTCTTGAGTGACCCAGCAAACATATCTATTGCTTTGGGGATGAAAATGAGCTAGTGCCATAGGTGGGTAGAGTAAGCACAGCCAAAAGGTATGGAGCTGGTATTTTTATGTGTATCTGTAAAAGTTCTGGAGTTCTTTACAGGAAAATGAGCAAGATGCAAGGGTAAACTCACAAAATCAGCAGTTAGAGAACACAATTACAACCAGACATCCGTGTCCCAAAGTTTGTGAGAAGGTAGAGACCCACATGCTGTTTCTACCCTCCCACTGTACTGCAGTCTCATGCCAGCAAGAGGCAGAGCAGATTGAAATCCTTCACCCAAGTGTCTTTGAGAAGGTAGAGGGAGGGTGATGAGCTGTGGAGTTTTCAAGAAAGCAGGGATGGTGCTGGTGGGCTTGTGGCACCCACGGTGCTGCTGCAGAAAGGAGTGAGAGGGAAGAGCAGGGAGCTGATGAGTGACCAGACGGTGCCCTGTTTCTCCTCCCCACAGCCCTCCACCTCGTCGGTCGCCTCAGATGAGAAGGTTGATTATGTGCAAGTGGACAAGGAGAAGACGCAGGCGCTGCAGAGCACCATGCAGGAGTGGACTGATGTGCGGCAGTCCTCGGAGCCTGCCAAGAGCACCAAGCAGTAGTGCCTGCGGCAGGCAGCAGAACAGGCAAATGTCCTGTTGGTTTTCCCCAGCTGCGGCCCCGCTGGGCTGCCAGATCCACTTGGGCTGGATTTCTAAGACTTGTCTGTGGAGGGGAGGGCGTGTCATGGGTTTTTTTTCTCTTAAAACAAAACAAAACCTAATTTCAGGGGAAGACTTGGCAGATACTGTTTGCCAGTGATAAAGACCAACTATGTTCGGTGGCTAGGTTTGTGCTTTAGCTGCTGGATGCACTATCCAGGAACTTTGACTTAGCAATACCAGGTTTCATCCTACACATCTTTTCCTTACAGCTATTAAAGCCACCTTGTATGTGCTAACACTGCATCATCTCTCCCCGTCTTCTTCCATGTTGTACCCTAAGCCACGCCACACAGGTTTGCAGCATCTCCCCTAGGATATCATTCCCCAACTCTGATTCTCCACTCATTATGGTTGTCCTCTTCTCTGCCTCCTCCCAGTCCCAAAACTGAGCAAGGACCATTGCTTTTGAACTCAGTTTTGTTGTCCTGTCTCTTGTAAATAATATGCTCAAAACCTCTGAGGACTGTTCTCCTCCTGGTTGGACAGACCCCAAGGTTTTGGTTGGCGTTGTTAACCTTCAGGAGCTTGACGGGCAGCCACACCATGCCACTGAGCTGACTTAGGAGCCCAGGACTTGCCCCATCATACACACACACGCCAGCACATGCTCACATGAGTTTGTTGGGGTGTCTTCTGTTTATATTCTCCATCATCTCTCAAAGTCAGTGGACTGGAGAGATTGGCTTTGGAAGGGGCTGGAGGGATTGGCTTTGGAAGGTAGAATTTAAGCACTGACCCACTGCCTGTCTGAAACCAATTCCTGTGAATCTGACCCTTAAAAACCAAAATTTGCCTTTTGTGGCACCAAAGAAACCCATAGAGTGAGAGTCCTACATGGTGGCCATCATGAGAAGCTCTGTGGTTGAGTATGAGGGGGGCAGGGAGGCTCTGGAGACCCTGTGTATGTGGACTGGCATAAGGATGAGTGACAAGCAGGGAGTGGAAGGCTGCTGCGAGGACTGGGAGAAGGCAGGTGCTGTACTGCAGAGGTTGGTCCTGGGTGAGCAGGTCTGGTGGAATGTTTCTTGGAAGAAAGAAGAAGAGTAATTGAAATGTTGGTTGATGGTGAGGTCATAGGCTTGGGAAGAGGCTGGTCAGGAGAGTCAGGGCAGGGCGTTTCAGTATGAGCTTTAACTTAGCATTGTGGCTGGTTTGTGGAGGATGCAGAAGGCTGAACTGTTTTCCCCTCATCTTCAGCAATGTTTCTTCAACACAAAAGTGGGGCTTGCTGACATTAATGAGCCTAGGCTCTAATTATGGGTGGGAGTCTGCTGCTGTCCCTTGCCAGCATCCTTAACACATCCAGGCTTTGGGATCGCTCGCCAGGCAGCTGCTGAGCACAGAGAGAAGAGAAGGACGAGACAGTTTAATGCAGAGATAATAATTCATGATCTCATGAAAACAGGAAGAACTAATGATTGCCATGGAGCAGCCTGACTGCCAGACAGCAAGCGCTGACACGAATAAACAAGCTGACCGCAAACCAAGAGCCAAATGAAGGAGACATTAGAAAGATTAGGTAATAATATTTATTAAAGAGCTAAAGCTATTCTTTCTGCAAGCTGAACCCCTCCCAGTGCCGTGGGCTGTGAGTTCCACCAACACCACCAAGTTGTATTGATTATTAATGCTTACGCATTAACACATTTGCTTAATCTTGGTCTGAGCTTGGAAAGGGCTAGACGTGACCCACATGGGGATAGGATACCAGTCCCTTAAGGGCTGTGTGCTGCTGTGTGCTGGTAAAGTAAGTCTTGAACTTCCAACACCATTTTGTATTTTCTTCTTGCATGCCATGAAACGGAAGGATGTTAATGGAAACACTCTGACAACCCTCTTAAGACATTGAAGTGTTGAACTTTTATAGAAACAATGAAGCAAATATCCTAAATTTTATGCTAAAAATAATAATTACTAGAAGGGAAAAAACCCCTAAGTCCCAAAGGGGAAAATTTAGCACAGTCAGATGCTTTCTGAAGGTCAGTTACAGCTGCAAGGGCCATTGCCCCCTGCTGGGGGTTTGCACATTTGCCTGGTGAGATGACGAAATGGAGACTAGAATGCAATACTTCATATTTCTATTGCCCCTTTCATCTCTGCACCTCAGGGGAGACTAAACATTGGGCCTGATCCAGAGCCCACTGAAGTGTGCATTCACCAATCTGGGAGAGCTCCCCATCCCCACCAAAAAGAATGTCCCTCTACTGGGAAGCTGATTTTTTCCTATTTCTTTTTCTAAGCTGTTAGCTTTAGTGGCTTGAGAGAGAACACAGTGGGTTTGAATGCAATTTGCTGACTGGGTGCCCTGTGCTTCTGCACTGGGACTAGGTGCATCCAGTGCCCACTCCCACATTTAATCCAAAGCATTAATTAAGACTGGAAAAGCCTTTTGTGGTACCGGAGAAACTCGTTCTTTTTCTCCACATTTCACAATTGTCTTTGTTCATGGGGCAACCATCGGCATGGGATAGCTCTTTTCCCGGGCTCAGACACTGTGTTTTGATAATTTGCTCTCGTGAGTATCCTCAGTAAGTGGTCCATTGCATTTGGCAGACTACAGACCAAAACAGTCCAAAAGTAGCTACTTAACAACTGCTGGTTGCTGGCCCCTCTCTGCTTTGCAGTGAAGTCTGTGTTTTCATTGAAACAGATAGATTCCTCTATCTTTTCCCCTGCAAAGCACCAAGCAAATAGCACCACCAAAATAAGCAGAAGCCCACAGACTCTGTGCCATGTAGACATGACTGCATCAACCCCTCCTGAAAGCAGTAAGTAATCAATGGCTTCAGTGAAAATAGTCACCCATGACAATTGCCGAGCTGATTACAGCAGTCCCTGGTGATTAATGTTTGTGCAGTATTTAGTCTTAAACCATATTGAAAAGCAGCTGCTTTAATTACACGGACTGCCAAGAACTTTGTCCTGAAGGCATTGAGTTTATCACATCCACTTTATACTTGGATTCCCAAGTATGACAGGCTCCTTTGTTAGAAATAGGTATTTAAGGAAACTGAGAACATTGCAAATTATTAATTTTAATTGAAATTAAACTGGCTTGAGCCTTCACGTCAAAGCCTGCTCTACAGCTCTATGGTTCCATTTGGAAATGGGATGTGCTTGCATGTGTGTGTGCTCATGGAGAAGGGTTGTTTGTGGGACAAGCATCATGACCTCAATATTTAGTTCTGTGAAGCACCAGGTCCATTGCTCAAAGCTTTCTCCAAGCTTGAAAATGACTAAGCAGATGGTTTTAAAGGCAAAAGTCTCCAAAAGTGTGTATCCCTTGCTGTGAGTGTGCAAATGCTGCTCACCATTCCTCTGTCTGGTGAGATGTGTGAGCTGCCTTGGTGCTGATTTGCTCTGAACTGGCATTTGAGTGTTCAGTGGGAAATACATTTCCAGCTCTAAATGGATGCCAGGCTTAGGCTTAGTCTCAAGTTGATGAAAGAAAATAATGTGTGAGCACAGACTGTGCCAGGGCAAAGCTGAGAGTCTGGCAGATAGGGCCAAATGCAGAATCGGAAACAAAAGGTGGGGAAGGCTTCGCTTGTCTGGGAGCTAACTGGGATGGATTTGAACTCTGGACCACCAGCCACTGGCAAGGGTAAGATATGAGAGAACATGAGGTTGGGACGAGAGAAGGCAGGGGAGTTTGCCAGTAAGGTTTGAGTCTTGGTCCTCACCATGTGCTCCTTTGGCCTGAGTTTTGAGTCAGATACGCAGAGATTTGAGTTGTAATGCTCAGTAAAAGCCATGCACTGGTGATGGGGAGCTTCCACCACTCTTGGGCATTTCACTCTCAAGGGGGTCATCCTGCCAATGTGATGCCTGTGCTGTGGCATTCAGGGATGCTTGGTCCATTCACCCAGCTCTGATCTGGGCAGGAGAAACCCTACAAGAAATGTGTGGGGACCAGGACATGCTGGGAGACACCTTGCTGAGGGGCCCCCGTGAGCTGTTCATGGGGTAGCAGTTTTACAGGGCTGTCCCTTGAGGTGTCATCTGCGCCTTGGGGCTTTTCAAGGCCAGGCTAGGTCAACCCCATAGCTGACCCTGCTTGGATCATCTCTTCCACACTGAGAGCCTGTGCTGCCGGGGTTGCATGGAGACTCCTCCATGTGAGGGAAGGGGCCTAAGGGGTTGCTTAGAGCCTTGTAACATCCAAGACAGGGACAGGGACACTTTTCTGGTCATGAAACCAAGTGGCAAGGCACACAGCTCAACCCCTAAGGCCATACTTCCCAGTGAGAGGACCTAATCCACACTGGGCCATCCCTTGCACTTAGGAGAGGGCTGGCTGGCCCAGTCATCCAGGACATGGACATGCAGCTCTAGCAACTAGGAGACAGCTTTAACCTGTAAATTTGCTAGACTACATCCAGAGCTCCCAGCAAACCCATGCCACCTCCACACCCTGGCATACCAGGAAGAGTTGGCTTGTTCTGGCTATCCAATGATCATGGATCCTTGCGTGGGGAGGGGGTTACAGCCGTGTCCAGGTCTTATGGAAGATGTTAAAATAGCTCCCAGGTCCTGTCTGATCTCTCTGGCCTAGGAGGCAAGCAAAAGGATGGTTTTCTCAAGTCATGCTTGCATTGTGTTGGTGTTTTCCCACCTGGCGATGTAAAAGTTCCATTCCATGTAAAAAGCTGACACCCACATCGTATGTCCCATTGGAGGGATGCTGTGTAAATGAGATGGATGCAGTAGAGCTGTGATTATGGAGAAGCCCTAGTTCTACAGGAAGGGGGAAGAGCAAAGCCTAACCCTGGTACCAGCCAGAGAATACACATGGCCATCAAAGAGCCATCAAGAAAATCAGAGGGACCAGTCCAGCATCAAATCCCAAGGGCCAATAAGCCAATTTAGGGCCTCTGATGAGTCTGAGTGCCTCTCTTCTCTGCCCAGCCTTCCCACATGTACACAATTATTTTGCAGCTGTTAATGAGGCTCTTGGAGGTCAAGATGTGCACTTTTTGATCATGATTCCTCCTTGGTCTGGAGCAGTTCATCCCTCTATCAGCCTGTCCTTGGTGTCTCATCATTGTAGTCACAATTTTATCTCCTTGTTCACAACTCCTAATGTTGTACTGATTTAGTGTCTACTCTTGAGAAAAGTTGATATGTAGCAAGGTGTCACAACACAGCTGTCCCCTTCCAGCCCACGGCCAGCTGGTCCTGGCACGTGGTGTTCAAGTTTTAACACCAGCCAGTAACATCTGAGACAGAAGCTGGGCCACATGGCTACATCTCTTTAGCTAAAAAAGCTTCTCAACAGACTTGCTCCCAATCAGCAGGCTCTTAATTTTTGATGTAGCCCATTGCTAACATATAACAGGTTCATTTGTAGGCCAGTGGGTTGACCATATGGAAGAGGTTTGCCCCAAGACCAGGAGATACGAAACCATCATTTTTATTGTCATTCTCTGGGTGACACCACACTGTATCTTCATGTGGGACGAGAGGGTTCATGTGAACTCTGTCCTGCTTTTTCTCCGGCTAGTAAAATGGAGGTTGTTAGTACTTATTTCCCCACCTCACAGATGTGTCATGACGTGTCATTAATTGACATCTAGTAATGCAAAGAGCTGTTTTGAGTCTGCAGGCAATGGCTGGGCAGCATGTGGTGCTACCCTGTTGTCATGCCCAGCATCATACGTGGCACTGACACATCCCGCTCTGCAAAACTCATTAAAAACCCCTTCATCCTTAATTACCAAGGTGAAAAAAAACTTGGCAGGAGTTTCTTCTGAGTGAGGGGGGTGGGGGAAATGCCATTTGCACAGTTTTCAGTATTCTGCTGCCACATTGACCCTGAAAATACCATGGTTTTTTTGAGAGCAGTTTGGATGTGGTGGTTGAACCACGTTGCAGAGAGAGGAAGGGAGCAGGACCCTGGGCTCCATGGGGAGCCTGTCGATGAATCCCATAGGGTTAGGACCAAACCCTTAGAGTAGTTATACCCCACTCAACCCAGCCCTTGGCAAAGTCAACATGTCCCCACTGACTTTGGGCATCATTGTGTGGGAACAGACCCAGCCAAATTAGGGTAGTTTTCTCCATTTGTTTCTTAACCTGCTGCGAGGAGGGGTTGGAGCCCTGGCTGTGAAGCTGTTGTGTCAGCAGCCGATTCGCAGGGATGTTTTGTGTGTTTCAAAGCCTATGACTGTTCTTAAAGAGGAGTATTTTTAATTTTTTTTTTATTTCCATTTGTAGAAGGAAGGACAAGAGTAATCTGTGGCAAACTGTACAGTATGTGTCTTCTTGTGGTGTCACTGTTTGAATGGTTATTAAGTTTTCAAATCACTGTGGACAGCTAATCACTTAAGTTATTAATTTATTCTTTGGGGGGTTGTTGTTTGTTTGGGGTTTTTTAAGTAATTTGAAACAATTATTTATCCTGTAAATCAGTCTTGAGTGAAGCCTAGATAATACTTTTTTTGCTGTTAATAAACATGGTACATGCCTGACGTGAAGGTGATCTCATTTTTAAGTACTGTATATGCAACGGAAAAGCAACAGGAAAATAAAAGAATGATAATAAAAAGACATCTCTCCCTGGTGATTCCCAGCATGGATTCAGAGCAGGGAAAGAAAGGGGAAACTAATAAGCAGATCAAGTTTGATTATGTAGCACCTTAGCTTTCAGAGCATCTTCTCAGCATGTTGCCAAGTGTCTCCTACAGCTTCAAGTGTTCTGTATGAGTAATGAGGGCCTTTAGGATGTTGCTAGGGTTTTTCCTGATACCAGAACCCAAGCCATGTGTTTTTAAGCTGCTAAATTGCATTTCATACTGTATATCTGCTCTGTTGTGTGCAGTGTGAGGACAAATGCTGCCTTCCTCACCCATCAGCAGCTCAGCACCTGTGAGCCTCAGCTCAGCACACCGAATCACCCAGAGAACCTCAGCAAAAGGACAAATCTTTTTCTCCAAAGTTAGAAGTCCAACCCTCCCGTTAAGATTTCGTGTTTTAAAAAAAAAAAAGACAACTGGGAAAAGACACTTCCCTAAGCACAGCTCGTGTAACACTTCTTTTAGACAAGAGTAGCATCATCTCACATCTGCAGCACATGTGAAATCCCAAACCAAGAGCTAAGAACTCCCATATAGGCTCTCCTTGACCATGAGGCACATGTGACAGATAAAATGAGCCATACTATCACATTTACCATAGCATATACTTTATCTATATGCCATATGCAAAAATGACTGGCATTACTAACACCAGTATCAATATAGCATATACTATAATTGGTGTAGCATAGATAGTGATACACCATACTATACTAGACTTCTGTAAGACCTTTAATATGGTCCCTTGTAACNTGTGGTGCTACCCTGTTGTCATGCCCAGCATCATACGTGGCACTGACACATCCCGCTCTGCAAAACTCATTAAAAACCCCTTCATCCTTAATTACCAAGGTGAAAAAAAACTTGGCAGGAGTTTCTTCTGAGTGAGGGGGGTGGGGGAAATGCCATTTGCACAGTTTTCAGTATTCTGCTGCCACATTGACCCTGAAAATACCATGGTTTTTTTGAGAGCAGTTTGGATGTGGTGGTTGAACCACGTTGCAGAGAGAGGAAGGGAGCAGGACCCTGGGCTCCATGGGGAGCCTGTCGATGAATCCCATAGGGTTAGGACCAAACCCTTAGAGTAGTTATACCCCACTCAACCCAGCCCTTGGCAAAGTCAACATGTCCCCACTGACTTTGGGCATCATTGTGTGGGAACAGACCCAGCCAAATTAGGGTAGTTTTCTCCATTTGTTTCTTAACCTGCTGCGAGGAGGGGTTGGAGCCCTGGCTGTGAAGCTGTTGTGTCAGCAGCCGATTCGCAGGGATGTTTTGTGTGTTTCAAAGCCTATGACTGTTCTTAAAGAGGAGTATTTTTAATTTTTTTTTTTTATTTCCATTTGTAGAAGGAAGGACAAGAGTAATCTGTGGCAAACTGTACAGTNATTCTTAGCTCTCAAATGAAGAGTTTGACTGATGGATGGACCGTTAGATGAATAAGGAATTGGTTGGATGGCCACATTGGAAGAGCTACAGTCAATGAATAACTCAGTATCCAAACCAGCAATGAGTAGTGTTCCTCAAAGACCTGTACTGGGACCAATACTATTTAATATTTTCCTCAAAGAAGTANTTTTGTGTGTTTCAAAGCCTATGACTGTTCTTAAAGAGGAGTATTTTTAATTTTTTTTTTATTTCCATTTGTAGAAGGAAGGACAAGAGTAATCTGTGGCAAACTGTACAGTATGTGTCTTCTTGTGGTGTCACTGTTTGAATGGTTATTAAGTTTTCAAATCACTGTGGACAGCTAATCACTTAAGTTATTAATTTATTCTTTGGGGGGTTGTTGTTTGTTTGGGGTTTTTTAAGTAATTTGAAACAATTATTTATCCTGTAAATCAGTCTTGAGTGAAGCCTAGATAATACTTTTTTTGCTGTTAATAAACATGGTACATGCCTGACGTGAAGGTGATCTCATTTTTAAGTACTGTATATGCAACGGAAAAGCAACAGGAAAATAAAAGAATGATAATAAAAAGACATCTCTCCCTGGTGATTCCCAGCATGGATTCAGAGCGGGGAAAGAAAGGGGAAACTAATAAGCAGATCAAGTTTGATTATGTAGCACCTTAGCTTTCAGAGCATCTTCTCAGCATGTTGCCAAGTGTCTCCTACAGCTTCAAGTGTTCTGTATGAGTAATGAGGGCCTTTAGGATGTTGCTAGGGTTTTTCCTGATACCAGAACCCAAGCCATGTGTTTTTAAGCTGCTAAATTGCATTTCATACTGTATATCTGCTCTGTTGTGTGCAGTGTGAGGACAAATGCTGCCTTCCTCACCCATCAGCAGCTCAGCACCTGTGAGCCTCAGCTCAGCACACCGAATCACCCAGAGAACCTCAGCAAAAGGACAAATCTTTTTCTCCAAAGTTAGAAGTCCAACCCTCCCTTTAAGATGTCGTGTTTTTTTTTTTTAAAAAAAAACCAAAAAAAAAAAAAAAAAAAAAAAAAAAACAAAAAAAAAAAAANCAGTATCAATATAGCATATACTATAATTGGTGTAGCATAGATAGTGATACACCATACTATACTAGACTTCTGTAAGACCTTTAATATGGTCCCTTGTAACATTCTTAGCTCTCAAATGAAGAGTTTGACTGATGGATGGACCGTTAGATGAATAAGGAATTGGTTGGATGGCCACATTGGAAGAGCTACAGTCAATGAATAACTCAGTATCCAAACCAGCAATGAGTAGTGTTCCTCAAAGACCTGTACTGGGACCAACACTATTTAATATTTTCCTCAAAGAAGTAGTAGGATTGGCTGAGTCCAAAAAGGAAGTCCAGTGTTAATAATTAGAGGAATTTAAGAGGGGCTAAACCAGTCAACCTTACTACACCACTGACACTCTCCAGGCTGCCATCCATGCTGAGAACTGCATGCTGTTTGCCTCTGCTCATCTCAGAAAATCTTGGGGAAAAACACAAGACATATTCAGGAAAGAGCTTAGCTATGATACAGCCTCTCCATTTTCCATGTTGGTTTGACTATCTGCCTTCATTACTTAGTTTATGATTTCATCAAGTTAAAGACAATCTCCTACAAAAGCACCTTACAGCAAACAGCATAGAAAATGCCAACAGGTGATACTCCAGAATAAAAAAAGGAGCTAGCATGACAGCAACAGGAAAACTTTTGGCAACCTCTTTGAACGGGAAATAAATAGAAGTCTAGTAAGAAAACCAGGAAACACTGTACTTTCTGTGACACTTCAGCTTTGGGTCTTCATTTATTTCCTCTCAGCACCTGACTTACAAACTATAAACACACTCCACTGCTCATCTACAAGGCTCCACTATTAGCATTGTGATCTTCTTCTGGAGGGCACACAGCTCTGCACTGAGGTTCCCATTCCACCTCTTCCTGATCCCCTCTTCCACTCTGCAGCACTGTCCTATGTCCTTGAGGATGGATGCCTCAGCTTCCCTGTCTATTTTTTGACCCATCAGCCCAATATCTATGAATACTGCAATAAGACACTAAGTCTGTATGTTGAATTAATTTCCTTTATTTATATATAGGAAAGGCAATAAAAGAATATGATAGTACACACCAGATACTTGACCCCAAGTGTCCTCTCTAGCAGACTTTCTGCTCACATTATCCATAGTAATGTCTGTGCTTCGCCTTTTCCTCCACAAAAACACAATACTCCTACCCCAATACCTCATGTCAGGATTAAGCCCTGCACTTAGGACCTAAGGCACAAGTTTCTGCCACTTGAGCCAGATAAATCTCTACTACAGGCGTGAGGGAGGAGCAGGTAGGGAGAAACAGCTGGGGAGAGACATGGGAGGGAGCTGTGGTCCTGCAGATGTGCTGGGACTTGAGTTGGCCGTCTGCCATTAAATCAGCCCCTGTCCCATTACTGAATTATAGAATACACTGGTTTACATAGTATATATTGATATTGGATTGATATAACATATCTAGTTGGGCTACTCACCTTGCAAATCAGCATTAAAAAAAAATAGATCATGAGTTTAGGGGGGTTCTGTCATCTGCTGCTCAGTTTAGGGTATCCCAAGGGAAACCCCAAATTTTAAAGGGCAGATCCAGCCCAGAAAGCCATAAAATGACAGCAGCAGAAAGGGACTAAATGAGTCCTATTGACACATCTGGAAAAACAGCTGGGTGTCTTGGCCTGCCGAGCACACTAACAGCATCCAGAAGTCATCAGTAACAGACTGGAGCCCAGAAACCCCAACTGGATCACGTCAGTCTCTCTTGGCTGGAGGGGTTTGTACCCCTCAGTCTCTTTTGGGTGTCTTGCAATGCAGCATAAACCCCCTCTGGCTGACCTGCCACTGCTTGCCTTACAAGCTCACTGCCTCACAGGCCAGCACTGCTATATTTTGGCATTTTTCAGACCATTTTCTACCTTCAGAGTTTTTCATGGTGAGTTCCCAAGCCACATTAAAAAGAAATGTAACAACTGAGCAGAGGTCACCCCAGAACCAACTTAGCACCACGGGAAGGGCTGCAGACAGGATGTGCATGGGACATCTCCATCCCTGGGGCCGTGCTGGGTCCGTCTTCCTCCCCATGCCTGTCCCCATCACCTCCCCAGGCTGGTGGCATGGCTCACAGCAGGCAAGACATGGCTATGCTGAAGCAAAAGGGCACTTCTCTGAGCTGTTGGCAGCTGCTCATCTCTGCGTTAGCTTAGGTACATTAAGGCATGAAGACCAAGTGCATAGGAAGCAGCGAGACCCTCCAGGTGCCTCCAAATCAGCCCCTGAGACCTTTTCCATTGAAATGTTTCTCAAATCCTCCTCCAAGACGCTCACTGTCATCGGGGTGAGGAAGAGAAGCCTCTGGCTTCGGGTTGGCCCCATGGACACTGCCCATCTGGTTTAAGCTGTTGGCTAAAAGACGAGTCCATGGAAGGAGCCGGATCCGCCCCCGCCCGCTGCTGGGCTGCAGCCCCCAGACGAGCTGTCGTCATCCTTGTCCCTGTCCAAGTCTCTCCACCACAGCGGGGATTTCGGCAAGGCAGAAATATAGGCGGCTCTGTTCCTCGCTTCCTTTTCCTGCTCCTGGGAGAAGAAAGGGGGAAAAATAGCACAAGGATATCAGCAGACAAAAGACCCAGGTGGGGGGATGCTCCCACCATCCCTGAAGGAGCTTCCTTCAAATTAAACTGGGGTGTGAAGGCCATGAGCTCTAGAGCTCAGCAGGAGGGATACAGCAGAACATTGCAGCTCTTCAGTGACCAAATCCAGCCCTCCCATGTCACCTGTGGGAGAGGAGGGACCCCTCAAATCACCCCACACGCAGATCATGTCGTTGTTTGGAAAGCATTGAATTTCATCAGCTGAATGAAATCTGTTCTAGTTTGTATTCCCAGCTCACCCATCTGCCCAGGGAAGGTGTGGATGCCTCATCCCTGGAAGTGTTCAAGGCCTGGTTGGATGGGGCTTTGAGCAACCATGTCCAGTGGAAAGGGTCCTTGCACATGGCAGAGGGGTTGGAACTGGATGGTCTGTAAGCCCCTTCTAACCCAAACCATTCTTTGATTCTATGATAAGAAGAGAAAAAGATAAAAAAAAAAAAAAATACTTTGCTTGCAATGGTTCAGGTGAATATCAGAGGTGGCAGGAAGAAACAGCTAGTTACCAGTGAGTGAAGGTGGGAAGGAAAGGGTAGAATGTAAGGAACAAATATTTTGCAATGAAAGTGGCAACAGATTTCCCAGAGAGGCAGTAGATGCTCCATCCCTAGGAACATTCAAGGTCAGGCCAGATGGGGCTCTAAGCATCTGAGTTGAAGATGTCCCTGCTCATCCTGCAGGGGAGGTGGACTAGACAGCCTTTAAAGGTCCCTTCCAATCCAAACTATTCCATCACACTATCTTTCCCAGGCACTTGAAAGAAAATTTCAGGCTGAGCTTCCAGGAGCAGACAACAGCAAGTCAACCCCAAGCACAGCCACAAGGTGTCTTGTACCAGTCGTAGCGCCCAGTTTCATCAGGAAACTATAACCTGTTTATATCTGGGTGCTAAAAATGAAAAGGGATTTGGCTCCAGGGAGTGGGTGGGGATCTGCAGGATTTTAACTACAGGACAGGATCCCACTGCTGCCTGGATGGGTGGGAACGTGGTCCATGAGCTGGGCAGCCGCAGGACCGCAGCCTGCTGTGCACAGCAGCGGGAGTTACCTGCAAGAAGAGGATGTTGTCTTTGGAAATGGCTTCCATCAAGTCCTTGTGGAGGGAGGGTTCACCATGCAGGCGGCTGGCCTCAGCCAGAGCCTCATGCAGCAGGCAGCTCTGCTGGCCCGGCCGCTGTCGGTAGAAGAGGACATAGGCAGTGTCTTTGGGGAAGAACGAGGTGACGTTGCTGACAGATTCAAAGGAGGAGAAGGAAACTCTGGTGTCATTGAAGAGGTACCACTGGATTTCAAAGTCCAACTGTTTGTCAGAGGCCGGTTTTGGCACCCCATCCCGGGGCTGCCCGTGAGGGACGGTGTCAGTGCACTCCCTGGAGTAGCAGTAGTAGTGGCCACTCTCAGAGGAGATGCCTGAGTGCACCACCACGCTGCAGAGGTCATACACAACAGTCATGAAGCCACTCCCTGGGACAGCACCATCCTTCCCACGCCGGCAAACCTCCTCAGTTTCCTTCGGAGCAACAAGGATGGGTAGCTTGAGCACCACAGGGATGGAGACATTGTCCAAGATCTTCTTCCTCTTCATAGTCCGTGGGTCAAAGGAAAACCGCAGCAGTGTGAGGATGAGGTAGTGTGGACCTTCTGTCAGCTCTGCCACCTTCTCAGCGTCCTGCAAGGATGCACATTTCTCACAGTGGTATTTATTCTCTGCTGTCAGTCTCTCCGGGGATAAAAAATAGTTGATTAAATCTGGGACAGATCTGGAGTCCTTGGGAGCATATGCCTGCTCCCCGAAAGTCGAGAGAGAGCCTTTGGCTGCATCCACCCCATCATCATTGCCACATATGGGATTTGCTGCTTCTCCTGGTTCCTGGAAACCTAATGTTTCCACTGACACTGATGGGTCTGCATGGTCACTGGCCATGGGGGCCTTCCTCTGGATCCAGGGAGAGCCCATAAGCTGGTTTGCATTTTCTGGAGGCTCAATGAACTGTGGGCCAATTTGTTCCACTGGTAGAATAGATGTGCTCCCACGCACGTTCCTGTCCGATGGAGGAAAAGCCAGGGACAGGTCTGTGAAGACTTCTTCTCGGGAGGAAACATTCAGGCACTTCAAGCAGCGGATCTTTGTCATCATTTTACCCCCAAACATCTTCTCAATCAATGTCTTGTTTAAGTAATGATGCTCTACCGCCTGAGACATCAAGCTGGATTCCTTGAGTTTCTGGTAGATCCTTTTTCCAGTTTTTTCTTCTTCATGCAATCTTTGGCAGGGGAGAAAAAGGCTGTGTTATGCATCAATACAACATCAAGAGCAGTTTCTAAAGTAGGGCTCCTGTTCTTCACTGCAAGTAGTTAATCCGAGTTAACCTGCCTGTACCCAGGGGTCTGATGCTGTGGGAAAAAGGTGGGATGGAGTCAGACAGGATTTGGAAACCTGAAGTCTTCATGTGCCACTGACCCCATGCTTTTAGAGGGATCACTGGGACACCAGAGATTTGACATTTCTAGGTAAAAGGCAAAAGTCAACATTTTACAGAGTAGGCTGAGTGGCTTGTCAGGTTAATCTCTAAGGTTGGTACAATTTTAGATTAGGTGTCAGGAAAAATCACTGAAAGGGTGAAGGGTGGGTCAGGTGTTGGAACAGACTGACCAAGGAAGTAGTGAAATCACTGTTCCTAGAAGTGTTAAAAAATGTGTAGATGTGGCATTTAGGGACATGATTTAGTGGCCGACTTGGCGATGCTAGGTTAATGGTTGGACTCAATGATCATAGGGGTCTTTTCCAACCTTAATGACTCTGTAATTCTATTAATTCCTTGTGTCCTCAGAGCAAAGGCAGAAATTTTCAAGTTGAACTAAGTTCTGACGCTACCCCTAAAATTGTCCAAACAGGGTTTTATTAAGGAGCCTCAGACTAGTCTCACTATCCCAACCCTCCTCTCTCCCAGCTCCTCTGGGGGTCTCAGCCACATGCCCTGTTTGCATGTGTGTCAGCATTAAACATTACACTGGGGTTTAGGGGCGCCACTGTCACCAGGCTCCAAGATCACGGCACTCGTCACGTACCGGTCCAGCAAATACTTGAGGTACTCTGAGCAGTCCTGCTGAGCTCCAGGGGTGAACCAGGGTGGCCAGGAGGCAGAGAGGAAGCTCTCAGGGGAGATGGCAGGTCGCTGGCAGCAACACAGAAGAAATGCATTTAATCCTAGTGATTTTTCCTCAATTCACACAGGGGGATGGAGAGGGGAGAGAGGTTTTTTGGCTGGTTCACTGGGAGCACAGTGTTCTGTGCCTGATAAGGTCCCTCTTTTCCCCCTATAAAGGCTAATCCCAATGCACAGGAAGATTTTCTTGGTTTGCTGCAAGCCAGGATGTTAAGAATGAATTTCAGACATTATTTTACACATACTTCTATAAAATATCCATGTGTTTATCATTCAATTTTTAAATGGTTTATTGGCCTGATCCAGATAATTCTACTTAATTCAGCCTGAATTTAATTTGCTGCTCCATTTAATTTGATCAGGATCTCTCTCACCAAATCCTTTCATAAAACGAAACAAAACAAAAAAGTCCACTAAACTTCCACCCAATATTCTGATCACTGCAGGCAGGTAATCTGTGTTACCAGATAATGTAATTGTTGTCATTAGGAAGCAGATGTCTAATTAACGTGGAAAAAAACCTATCTTAAGCAAAAAAGTAACTTCAAGGACAACCCAAAGAAGAAAACCAAAAAGAAATTAACATCAGCTACACAACAAGCAAATATGCTTCTGTACTTGCTCGTCACAGAACACAAACACCCTAACCTGCCATCAAAACCTACACTCTTCTGTGACCAAATATTAAATTTAACAGAAATTTAAATTTCCCCCAGGTCATCTGTAGTGACATAATACCACAATGCTACCAGCCAGCTTTGCCAGTCAAAGCTTGGGAAATGGAGAAGCCTGGACAACTTGCCACCCAGCAGGGGAAAATTCACTGGCTTTCCAAAATCTTGTCTTTCTAGGGACAGAAAGATATATTTTCAGGAGAGGAATTAGATATGACCTAGCTGTATCTCCAGGACTCACTCCATTAAATTTCACGTTTGTCATGGAAATATTTACAATTAGTTTAAGGGTGTTATTTTTATTTTACT
Source organism: Oxylabes madagascariensis (assembly GCA_013400675.1). Taxonomy (NCBI): domain Eukaryota; kingdom Metazoa; phylum Chordata; class Aves; order Passeriformes; family Timaliidae; genus Oxylabes; species Oxylabes madagascariensis. The sequence goes on along the minus strand of VYZR01074658.1, from coordinate 49,456 downwards.
TTCCCTCACATACAGAGGACTCCAAGGTCTGGAATCTAAGGGGGTTTCTATAATTATCCTTTTAACAAAACCACTTTTAAAGCAATTTTCACTGATTGGTAGTGTTTTGCTGGGCAGCAGTGGGACAAGTGAGCTGGTCCAGGCTTCTCCCTTGCTGCGCAGCAAGAAACAAAACCTCTGCTTCACACCAACAGGCTTCTCAGCTGACCACAGATGTAAACTATTACCTAATGGACTTCATTGTCAAAACCATTAGCTATTACATCAGCCCAAGAAGACCACAAGTTAAAGACAGGCAGCCTGGTGTGAACATAGCCCCCTTTCATGGGTGATAGGAGTTTCCCTCCACCTCTCCCAAAAGTAGCCTCCTTCATATAAACAAAATTTGTCCCATTACAAAAACCCACCAAGATCCACAGCTCCTTATCAGCATGTTAGAGCCGGCAGGAAGTAACTTGGAGACGAGCCTTTCCGCAGCCGACAGTCCAAACAAATAACTAGAACATGAAATAATTACCTGACTGTGCTCCAAAAATGCAAAGAGCCACTGGAGCTTTGTCATCAGGGGCTGGGAGTTGCCCTCAGTTAAATTCAACACTGAATGCCGAAAGCTGTGAAAGAAAAGCAGAGATGCAATCTGTGAGATGAAAAATCCGTGTGGGACACGCAAGGCTGGAGCAACCCCTGGAGCAGTCTTGAAGAGGAGCAAAGGAGGAAAAACTCACTCTGAAGCCATGAAAAGAGACTGTATGATGCTGTTCATGTAGCAGGTGTTTCCCAAGTTAATTAACCCAATCTTTCCCGTCTCTGATTTAGATGCCAGGCGTGGGTAGAAGCTGGCCAGCTCGTTCTTCTGGGAGGTCCAAGCATTTTGTCCCAAGAGGTGCTTAATCCGGTCCTCATTTGGAATCGGGAGAGCCTTGGAAAGAGAGATCTGTGTTACAAACCATTATCTCTCCTCACAAGGGGAAGCTGAGGGGCAGGCACCGATCTCTTCTCTCTGGTGATCGGTGACAGAGCACAAGAAAATAGCATGAAGCTGTTGTCAGAGTAGGTTTAGTTTAGATATTAGGAAAAGTGTCCAGCACGGGGTGGCTGGACACTGGAACAGGTTTCCCAGGGAAGTTGTCGTGGCACCAAGCCAAGAAGCATTTGCACAATGCTCTCAGGCACATGGTGTGATTCCTGGGGTTGTCCTCTGCAGGGTCAGGAGTTGAACTCCATGATCCTTGTGGGCTCCTTCCAACTCAAAGTATTCTATGATCCTATGACTGATCTTTTCCCATGAAGAACTAGTAAGGGGCAACTGCAAAACTCCTCTGCTAGAGGCTTTCACACAGCGCATTGTGCCTGCTCTTCACATTAATCTGCCTCCATGCAGAGTTTACCTGTTTATATTAGTCCTTTAGAGGCATTTGAGAATAATGTTATAGCTAAAGCCTACAGGCACCACCAGGACTTCTGCAGGCCCACCATTAGAGAAGTAACTTCCTTCAACCTGCCTACACAGTGCTCAGGCTCAGAATTTTAATCCCCTTTCTTCTACCACCATCTGAGGTGTTGAGGTCAGGACATCCCTACCAGTGGGACAGTCCATCTATTCTAGCTACTGACAAAGGTGCCATTTCCATATGGAAAGCTGTAAAATGACTGAGAAGGGCATGACCTACTTTAACTGCTTCCAGGACTGGTTCATAGAGGTCTGGGAATCCTGAGAAGCGGAAAAACATGCAGTGGATGAGCTCGGCCAGCTGCTCCAGGGAGCTGGTTGCAGAATTGGAGTCCTCCTTCTTCAAAGAGGCCACCAGCCTGGGGATGTGAGGGAGTAGCTGGAAAAGAAAAATTCACTACAAAAATTACTCCACATTATTCACAGAATTTTAATACATTTAGGGGAATGAAATTCACCTGCAAGCAGAAAAGACAGTGAACAGGAGTTGACTTCAGTGCCATTCTAGACTTCATCCTTCACCCTTTGAACTCAACAGCAATTCTCTCATTGATTTTTGCAGCCTTAGAGGGTTTCATGTTGCATGACACCTGCAGGTTTGTGCTGCTGCTTTGTTGAGCTGCAATTGCCATTCTTTAGTCTCTCCTAAATCCCACACCCACAGTGGAAAGGATATGCTGACTGCCAAGTGCAGGAATTCAAACCTGCAAGGTAGATGGGATTAACCTAAAAGAAATGTTGTCTACTGTGCTCTATGTTGTTTTATACTGAATACACTGAACTGAAATTGGTGTGGTTGGATGGGTGGCAACAGGAATATAAACAGCACATTCTTTATTTTGCTTTCATCTCCAAAATGTAAAAATGCACGAGCAGATGCAAATGCAAACGATCCACTGCTCACGGGCACCCTCTGCTGACCTTGCAGCTGCACACAGAATTAATTAATAACCTATTTCCAACCCTGCAGATGCGCTACAGTGACCCAGGCACTTACACAACCTTTTTCATATTTGTATTTTAAGTCATTTTTAGCCCAGTGTAATCCTGAAGTAAAGTATCAGGACCCCAGTCCAGCCATTTCCTGGTCCTCTCTTCCTCCCTAGGTCTTCCTCTCCTCTTTTTCTTTCCCTTCAAAATGTTGAGATTTTAACTCTTTCTCTTCCAACAGGAAGGGTTGTTGGGGAAGTAAATCAATTGCGGCACCTCTTTATACATCAGAACTTTGCCAAGCTGTGATGGGAACAATTCTCAAAACCCTTCCAAAGTGCCAGGGCAAGCACAAAAATACATGGTTTGGCCCTGTTGGGTTTTGGGCTTTTTTTTTAATAAAGGAGGAAATTTACGCTTATGGGCTACAGATGGAAACTTCAAGCCAAGAGCAACTCACAGCTTTTGGAGTGTTTCAAAGTTTGATGCCCAACTGAAGACAGCACATTAGAATGACTCCATTTTTAGAAACCAAAGAGTTTCTCAAGAAATTCAGGTTCCTTCAAAGTATCTCCAGCCGAGGAATGAAAAATCATCAGTTGAAAATGTTGGTTAGCTTTGCTTTCTTCTAGCCTTATCTTTTTATTCTGTGAACTTTAGGTGAAAAGCCAAATATTAGGGCTTTAACAAGAAAGTACAAAATCAAACATTAGTAGGAGTAATTTTTCATTACTGCTTTTATCAGTTCAGTCACTACAAGCATGCTTTTGCCTTCAGCTGAATTTTTAAATTCAGCATTCCAGAGGCAACACCAGCAGGAAGCAGAGCCGTGCCTTAGTGCCAACAGCAAAACAAACTATAAAATATCACTGTGGAAATGAAAAGTGGATATTCAAATGTTGCCAAAAGTTGTTTTTGCTTTTAACAGAGAATTTGTGTAGTGAAGTGTTCTGATCCTGTCTTCTGGTCTTGCTGCACTGATGCTGTACAAACCTTTCAAAGACGAGCCACCACCTGAAGAAATGGGTGCCACATGTTGGTGACAATTTAAAATCACATGTGGGATGGAGCCCACTGAGTCCAACAGTGAGGCACCTGCTTCGGAAAAGCAAGGGCTGTTTAATAATGCATTCCCTGCCCTCCACAGTGAGAGCCTTCCGAGATGTTCTCAATGCAAAGGCTCCACCAAATGCGCTCCAAAGTCAGAGTGGCAACATCTGCCACACCTTAGGTCCCCTCCTTTCCCTGCTGCCCTTCAGCAGCGTTACACTCAGGACAATGCCCTCATTCAAGTGCCAGACACAGCCTTACCAAGTGAAATGCCTCGTGGGAGTGCTGGAAGCTCAGCAGCATGTACTGGAGGACCGACAAAGCCCCCTCCCTCACAATGGGGTACAGCAGCTTGGAGAAGACCTGGTAGAGGAGAAAAAAAAGCAAATGAGAAGGCAGGAGGGCACTGCAACCAGCAGGAGAAGGGAACAGCAGGAAACAGAGGCACTGGGCATCTGCCATGGCTGCTGGTCTCTCCCTACTCCATGCTGGATGTTGAAGCAAGCAGCCTGTAACTAGGTCTCCAGAGTCATCTCCTGTC
>VYZR01074658.1:0-31968 GCA_013400675.1 Oxylabes madagascariensis | reverse complement strand
GTAAACTGCAAAAAAAACACCCCCTCAGGATAAAAAATCCCCTTTGACTTTGCTTGGGTCTAGTCTTCATACTCTGTACTATTTCAATCTGTACTTAATAGTTCTCTTCTGCCTATTCTTTTTCTTTAATTAGGATTCATTTCAATTGAAATCTATCCAATTACTTCTAAATCAATTCATTCCTTTATCCCTGCCAACAGTAGATTTCCAGTAAAGTCTCCTTAGTACTTTTTGCAGAATGTAGTACCAGTTCCCACACCCTAGGTCTTCACAAAGTTCTGAAAACAGATGCAAAATGCACTTTACCTTTAGGGAACCTTAGTAGTAAATTCAGCACATTTCCTACAATGGCATCATAGAGACTTTGATAAATACCACAAAAGAAGGAAAAATAATTCCCATCATCCAAAGGTAGATTGATACATTAAGTGGTTTGCTTCTGACTTACAAAGAAGAAAAATATCTACTTCCCTGAACTCCTTGGAGGTCTGGAAGTACAGAAATGAGACTCACCTTTTATTGTCCTTAACTCCTGCCAAAATGGTTTCTTTTATGTCAGCCAGGACATTACTGCTATTCCTGCTGCATCCTCCAGGCAGCCAGGCAATTAGGGCTCAATCCTGCAGCATGCTGAGCTGCTGCAGGATAAAAGGGAGCTCATATAGTGCCTTGCTAAAGCATAAAAAATACTCGGTTCTCTAAAATTTCTACAAAATTTTCCATGACTTGATATACAACTTCTTACAAGGACCAGCCCTGTTGTCACCTCTCTGGGTCTGTTTTCCAGAAATATCAAAGTAATTGTGTCCTAATGACTTTTTTTTTTTTCAGGGAACAAATGTCCAATGAATTCATAGGCAAAGAGGATTTTTTTTTGGTTCAAAGTACATCTCTGTTCATCCAGCTAAGAAGGGAAAACCACAGCCCGCACATCATTACCACATCCAATAGATACTTGTGTTGTAGCCATATGAAACTGAGGCACATCTAGACCATAGAATCATAGAATGGTTGGAAGGGACCTTAAAAACTGTCTAGATCAAAGCATTTGCTCAAGGAGATGGAATAGGTTCTGACAGAGCCAGCAGCCAAACCTCTCCAGACCTGCAAATACATTAATGGTGATGCTCCACTATACTTTGCTTTCAGCTGCTGAGTTGAACCTCATAAAATGCCATGGCAGAGCAGAGCACCAGGTTAATTTTTATGAGATCTAAGCAGAAAATCAGAGCTAATAACTGCAGAAAAATCCCATTAAATAGCCCTTTAGAAAGAGAAGAGAGACTCTACCCATTTGCAGTCATAACAGGGAAAATCTGCCAGCACAGAAGCCTGGCTGAATTTTTTGCATATGATTATAATCTGCCTTTCTAAATTCACCTTCTCTTTTCAAGGAGATCACATATTCCTTGCTTCCTGTCCCAGACTGTTTTCCTGTGGCAGATTGCACTCGTTTTGTGTGTCTCCTACTCACTAGAGTTAATTACTTTTGGCTGCCAAGGCCCTTCATGCTTTTCTATCCTCGGAATCAGAACCACCCTTTAGTACAGCACCGATGGAGACTGTTCTTCACCACAGGCAGCAGATTTGGAGCAGGACATTGCCCTGCAACACAGGCAGCAGCAGATTCGAAGGAGGAGGTTGTCCCTGCTCTCTGCAGGACAGCAGCTTTCACTTTTCTCCAGAAAGCTCAGTAGCTTCCTGTTCTCTCCACAGAGTGAACATTTATTTAAGGCCTTGTCACCCAACTGGACTGCTGGCATTTTGCATGGCTTTGCTGTACACCAGGAGCTCCACCTTGGGAACAATGAGTTCCTCTCTTGTGGCCACACTCTTTTAGAGGTCTCAAAAAAATAACCAACCAGAAGATATCTATTAGCAATCAGCCTAAGTTTATCATATAGTAGTCCCTACCTTCTTTAAAATTTGTTGATACTTTAGATCCACAGACCACTGTGGACCCTTTTCCTTTTTTCTGCAGTACCATGCATTTCATTATTCTTTTTTCCTCTAAAATATCATAAATATGTTTGACCACATCATGAATTCTATCAGCCCTCTCCAAGTGACAACTGCTGGCTGGGCAGGCTGCCCTACCTCAACACATCCATCTTACCTACCTTAACCTGCTCTCTTGTTTCTCCAGTGTTTCCTCTTTGATCCCTTTGGTGCACACAGATCTCCAAGTTCCTTCTCTTGCTCTGTTTTTTGCTATTAGGCACTCAGTCATCAAATTAAAAAAAAAAGGCTTTGGTTGGATGTCAAAGCAATAGGTGCACTACCAAATAAAGCCTAAGGCTCTAGCATTTCATCCTCTCTTTCTCCAGACTCCTGCCAGCTCCATTCCTCCCCTTCAGTCAACAACCACATACATACATCTCTAGTACCTACTGGTATCCTTTTCTAATAAAGCATCTCAAAACCATCACCAGTGTATTATCAACTATCCTGGCATGGATATAGAAAGCAAAACACAAGGAATTAAGTTCCTCTCCCCCTTGAAAACCAGCAGGAAAGAAAGGCATGTGAGGCAAGGCTTGCTCTAAACCCCAGACCAGCAGTGACAAACCACTGGCTCTGTGGCTGAGCCCAGCACCAACTCCAGACAAAAATAAGCCACCCCAGCTGCTTTTGATTTCTCTGAATTTATTTGGCATTGGATGCCCAGAAGCTCTGTCCTGCCTGCAATAGGTAAGTTCTTCCCAGTTTTCCTCCTTACATCCTCTAGTTGAAGATATCTTCCTTTTCTTTCCCCTAAAGACTTCTGCTTTCCTGCTTAGCTAGAGCTCTCAGCCTGGGCTGTGACACCCTACTTCTATAAGGCTTTATACTGGGAGTGCCCAGATCTTGCACTGACCTTCAGGCCAACGTCCTTTCTATCACTGTCCCTGGAGACTGTAAAAACATCTACTCCGGAAAGCTGGATGTTTTCCTGAAGGTATTTATAGCATTAAAATCACTCTTCTTTCTTCAGGTTTCTGTCTGCTTTTGTCTCTGTATAGAAATTAAAACCCTGGATATAACCCAAGGAAAAACCACATCCTGTTCACCAAAGCATACGAGACTGAGGGCAGATACTGCCAACACTGCCTGGGATTCATCAGACACCGTTTCACTGTTTGGAGACAAAGATCTCCAGTTTTTGGTGGTGCCTTCAGAAAAGGAAAAATGGGGTATGATGCTCATTTGAGACCTCAGTTTCCCTCCAGCCCCCAATATATTTGGCTTTGCATCAGCCAATTCAGAAAGCAGGTATGCAACATGAGACCATGGCAAACTTTATGGACTCCATTACAAAGATACCCAAAGCATTTTGAGACCCCTCCTCAGGTGAAAGCTCAGTTGCATCCTTTCAGTCTAGGTAGGGCATGCTGTTGAAATTTCCCTGCCACTAGATGCAGCAGGGCATAGTTGAGCTCCCAAAGTGCTGTGAAAACCTCATAGCAGTGCAAATATTCCAACATCTGCTTTTATTCTTCAGTAACACCTGCAAAGTCCAAGCTGGGGCAGATCTAACCTGAAATTGGATTGAATCTCAGCTAATCTGAATTTGACCCTCACTTTTGGAGTCTTTGGCTCCCATGGGATGGGAACATCCCTACGTGTCTCTCCCCAGGTCAGCTTCCCTGGGGAAAACCCGATTCTGTCTTGGTCAGTTTGTTATTACAAGATGCTGCCTTGTAAACAGGTTTGCAAAGCCCTGCAGGCACTGGGGGAATGCACACGCCCCCACTTTCCAATGTTGCTCCTGTATTTCTCCCTCCAAGCATTCACCTATAGCTTGATTCCCAAAAAGCCAAATGCTCAAGCACCCCTCCTCTACCATTCCCTTCTGCACCCTGACCACAGAGCATCCCTCTGTCCAAGCACCTCTCTGGGAATCCCAAAACCTGGGCCTTTCTCCCAGACTCCTCCCTACAAGCATGCCTCTCTTGAGCATCCTTCCTGCATCGCAGCCTTTTGAGTAGTTCTCACTCCAGCCATCTCTCCTGCATACTTCCCTCCAAGCCCTCTGCTACATTCCAACCCCAGAGCATCCCTCTGAGTACCCCTCCCAAGCACCCCTATCCTTATCCTGAGTATCCCTCCCTCAGAGTATCCCAGTTCCTGAGAACGCCAACTCTATCCTGACCCTCAAGCAGTCCTTACTTCCAGCTCCTTCCTGCATCCCAACCCCTGAAAAATCTTCTGTATCCTGACTGCCAAGCATTCTTGCCTTTGAGCATCCTTCCTGCAACACTTTCCACCAGCACTCCTCCTGCACTACTTCCCTTGAGCAGCCTACCTGCATCTCTCACCCAGAGCATCCCTCATTCCATGCATCCCTCCAGCATCCCTCACTCCAAACATCCCTCCAGCATCCCAACCCCCTAAGCATCCCTTTCCCTGACTACCTCTTCTGCATCTCGTCCCCTGAGCACCCTTCCTATACGCTTTTCACTGAGTATCCTTCCTGAATCCCTCATCCCGGGCATTCATCACCCCAAGCACTCCTCCTGTACCTCTTACCCCGAGCACTTCTGCATCCCCCACCCTAAGTATCCCTCCAGGACTCCTTTTCCCGACTACTCCTTCTGCACCCCTTCCCCCGAGCACCCCTCCTACACCCTTCACCCCGAGTATTCCTCCTGAATCCCTCACCCCAAGCGCACCTCCCGTACCTCTCACCGGAGTATCCCTCCTGCATCCCTCATCCCGAGCGTTCCTCCTGCGTCTCTGACGCCGAGCATCCCTCCTGCATCCCTCACGCACCTCTTTCCCCGACTACTCCTTCTGCATCCCTTCCCCTGAGCATCCCTCCTACATCCCGAGCCCAGACCTCCGCTACTGCACCGCTTCCCCGGCATTCCACCCCCCCTCCCTGCGATCACCCCAGTCCCCGACCGCCCCGCTCCCGCACCCCTTTCCCTTAATCCCCGCGTTACCTGCGGCCGGGGCCGGGATGCGGCGCGGCCGGCTGCGAGCCGCAGTCCCGGGGCAGCGCTGGGCAGGGCCGAGGGCGGCGGTGAAACTACATCTCCCAGCGGGCCGGGCCGAGCCGAGCCGTGCCGTGCCGGCAGCGCCGCGCCCCCCGCTTCCTCCGCCTCCCTCCGCCCCCCGGCCGGCGGCGGAGCTCGGCGGCTGGAGGGGGCGCAGGTGGGTCCCCGGCGGGGCTGGGGGGTGGGCAGGGCCGGGGGCACCCCCAGGGGAACTCCCCGAATGGGGAAGGGGGAAACTGAGGCACGGGGAGGGAGCGGGAACCGGCGGCCGGGAGCCGCGCAGCTGGTCCGCTATGGATGCGGGAAGGACGGGTGAGCCCCCTCTGAAGAGCCCCTTCTGAAGGGGAATATGGGGTTATTTTTTTAGCATTTTAAGCTAATTTAGTAGTGTGAGCGCCTGGCTATATAGGGAGGAGCCGTAGCTACGATTGTCCGTAAGAGGGTCGGATTCAGCGTCATTCTGCAAACTTCGCACATTCCCCTGCCCCCTTCCAGTGAAACATCTCCGAAATCTAAGTATTCACAGCGAATGCAAGCCCTGTATGCCCACACCTGGGACATGCAGCCAGCTGGGTCCAGCCGGGCGATGGGCGTGATATATGCCCCTCCAGAGGGTCTGAGTGGTGCCTACCTTGTCAGCGTGATTTCTGAGTGGGTTTTGCTGAGGTGCAGCAGCATCCGCGCTGGGGAATTAGCTGCCCTCTATTGCAGGGATGCTCTGGAAGCAGTGGTGTCAGTGGGATATGAACTGGAAGCTGGATTACTGAACCACCCCGTGTGTCCATCAAGCAGGTGGTGGGCTGCCACGTGTGCCGTGAAGTTGTTCAGGGACAAAATAAAGTGGTCCATGAAGGAAATAAAGAGTATCTGGAAGATACTCCAGGCATACCAAGTGATACTTAAATGGGTGCTGGGACAGGACATTGAAAGTCAGTGAAAACTCCTGCCAGAACTGGCATTAAGTGGATGTATTGGACTGTACAAAGGGTTCCATCAGCTCGGAAGGAAAAGTGATGCTCCCACTGCCTTGAGACCCCAGGCAGGCTCCTTTCTGGCAGGCGGTGGCAGTGCCCTCCTGACCATCTGCACTGCCCATCCAGCAGCCCCTGAGCCTACGGGTGTTGAAGGTCACACCAGGAGAGCGCTGAGCACTGCAGCATTTTGGCTTTTATTCTCCAGACTTGGCTGCAGCCGCATCCCTGTGGCTCTGCATTCCCTCTCCCCCTCCATCTTGTCATCAGCCGTTCTCCGTCAGCAGCACTTCACCTTCTTTTCGTTCTCCTGCTCCCTGCTGTGTGCTGCTGCTTTTGTTCCTCCACTCTCAGGAGGAACCTGACCTTTGCTTTATATCGCTCCTTGCTTTTACTAACGGGGCAGCAGTTCTGCTTCCCTACCTCTGCCTCCCTACCCCTTCCCTTTATGCGTAAATTGAGCATCTGCAGAGAGCCTACGCGAACCCTCCTGCATTCAGCTGCATCCCTAAGCGAGCAGCCCAGGAGATGCTCAAGGGCATGGAGGTGCAGGTTTGGAAAGGGATGAACCCACACCATCGCACCCCCAGCAAACCAGGGCTGGCACGAAACTCCCGTTCACACTTTCCCATCCCTCATGCGGCTCACTGGCAGAACGGCGCTTCTGTGCATAACAAAGCAGGGTCAGAAAATGAAATATAAATGACATATAAATAACTGGCAGATAAGCAGCTGCGCTCCGAAGGCGGGTAGTCAGTCCGTCTGTCTCCCAGCATTGCCGCCGCCGGCAGTTCCATGGCAATAAGAGAAAGGAAGGGTGACCCGTCGTTTCCTGCCTGTCGCCTGCTGGGAATTTGAGTCCCTTCCCAGAGCTGGTCGCCACGTTCCCCGTGCCAGCCTCGGGCTCAGCGGCCTTTCCCCGAACGCCTGCTGGAAATTTCCAGAGGCACCACAGCCGTCCCGAAACAAAAAGCTGCTGTGCCTCCCCGCAGGCGCTTCGTTTTGGGATCTCTTGCTCCTGGCAGGCGCGCCATGCTCTGCTTCACCGACTGAATTTAAGGCTCTTACGTGCTGCACAGCTGGAGGGGCTCATAGTAAGTAAGTGTCCAAAATCAGGTGGGTCCGTTCTGCAGCAGTGGGAAAACATGGGATTTCCTCTCTAAGATTGCCATAAGTAAGCATGTAGGGTGCAGAGACTGTATCGTGAATATGTAATCGTCTATAGTGAAGGATGAGCTAAGTAAATGTGCATCAGGGATATATGTAGGGAGGGGCGAGTCTATCCTTGCAAAGGATTTTGTCCAAAATTCTTCCTAAAACTCAGCTCTCATTGGTGCCTACTGTTTGCTGAAAGTTGGGTAAGTGGCCAGTTGAGGTGTGGTTTGGTGTTTTTAAACCCTTAAATACTATTTTTTGTTGTTTCTGTCCTCCCCCTTTATTATTATTATTTCTACCTTGTCTTTCATGAGGTGACTTGTAGGCTTCAAACTGCCTTGTTTGCAGCCCCCATAACACAGAAAAGCACGAGCTTGTAGGGTTTGTGTTTCCTACACGAGATTGTCCCCATGAGAAGGGACAAGGCACAGAACTGTTCTGTTGAGTTACAGCAAGCGCCATGGGCGTGGCTGTGTCCAGGTCTGGAGTTCCCAACTTTATGAGGGTTTGTTTGTTTGTTTATTTCCTCAGGGCTCAGGTGTTTTGTAGGAACTGGAATTTTTACCTCAAACCAAAACATGTATTTCAGTAAGACACAATGGAGCAAAGTGATACATGCCAGGTGTGGGCAAAACCCAAAGCAGTACGAGCTTGACCCAGGAAGGAGCATCTTTGCCTGATTATGTGTTCACAGTTAATATGCTCTAATGGAGCAGACTGGAGCCCCATCCTGCAACCATCTTTTGCTGAATCCCATTTAAAGTCTCCAGCAGCCATACAGGTGCCCGACTATTTCTTTTTTCATGCTTCCTTTTGAGCTGAAATCAATCCTGCCCCTCCTGAGGCAGAATTACTTCCTATAAAGCACTACCTGATCTGTCTCTTGTAACATTTGTCTATTTGATGTGGCTTTCAACCGCTCTCTTGGGCAATACTCAAAAAGCCAGAGAGGTTTTTAGTCTGGCTGCTCTTCCTGATGCTTAGCAGAAATGGCTTGCTTTAATTCTATTGCCACTTAGGCATCATTCATTGCATCAGTCTAAATAATTAATTTCTTCTTTTTTTACATTTTTCTTTTCTTTTTCCTGTGTGTATATTTTGCGGTTCATTGTTAGTCCTCAGCTATTTCTTACAGTAGCTGCACATATTACACTGTCTTAAATACAGATTTTCCAAGTTTTGGTTGTGGAGGGATATTTCACAGGTGAGCTATTGAAGGCTACAAGATAAAATTAATCAGCCATGCAATACTTTAGACATAAGGTTAGGAGGCACTGGTACAGGCTACACAGAGAATCTGTGGCTGCCCTGTCCCTGGCAGTGTTCAAGGCCAGGTGGGATAGGACTTTGAGCAGCCTCGTCTAGCGAAAGGTGTCGTGCCCATCAGGCGTGGGTTGGAACAAGATAATCTTTAGGATCCCTTCCAACCCAAGCCATTCTATAATTGTGTGAGTCCATGAAATTAAAACCATTAAAAACAATGACTTTGTAAATGGCCATGTTATGCTACATCTTGCAGCAAGAACTCTATTTCTGTAACAGCATATATTAACTCCTATTTCAGGGGATGCTACAATTTTAATGCTTTTAATACCATGTGTAAGGGCTTCAGAGGCCCTAAGCAGCCTGTGAGGTGGACTTTGGAAACCTTAACAGCTCATCATGATCCTCTTCAAACAAATTACAGATTTCTCTTGCTTTACTGTTCTGCATTTAGTTAATCTCATTAATTAAATCCCCTGAATGACACTAGGATCAGCCGATTATCCACATCTTGGGCATTGCCTCTGAAATCCAGAAGACTGATTCGTTTTCCTTCCCTGATATTTTTCAAGTGAAATGTATGTTGGCAATCAATTTTTTTTCCCAATTAAAATCCTGTTTAAAATTGTCATTATAGAGATATATATAGTATATATAGAGAGAGTTATAGCTATCTTTCGACAACCATATAAACGTATCTGTAACTTTAGACTATTAAACTGCTTTTTGTTTTGCTAAAAAGGATAGATTACAGCTGTATGCATTTTTTAGTGATTAAAAACATAGTAATATTTGTGCCATTCGTTTACATTTTACTTACATTGGCAAATCATGACTTATGGGGGTTTCTTTTGTTTTGATGATTACTGAACACTTGTGGGTTTTTGCCAAGTTGGATGAAACAGGCACTCAGTTAAATTATGTATACAGAATTTTATTTATTAGCTAATTAAAGCGCTCTTAAACATGATGAATACAGGAGAGGGGAAATAAGCTTATCCAAGGCTGTTCAACATTGAAAATGATTATGAAACAAAGTGGTATGATAATGATGGTTCTAAATATGTGAAGGCATTGATCAGTGAAAACAGTTAGCTTTTGTCATTTTGCATACTTGCATACCTTCCTGCTTTGTCAACCTCCATCATTCTCCCAGCTTCGAACCAGTTATTTGCTGAACTAAACTCATGGGGTAGAGGGTTATTACAGAAATGTTCTCTATGCAGCTGTTGCGGATGTTCCTAGGAGTAAAACCCAAGTTAAAATTTACAAGCTGTGGTCAGTTGAAGTGCTGAGATGCTTAGACAACAGTTCTGGTTCAAGAGTTTGACTTTTTCATAAAGCTGATGACTGCACTGCTGGTTTCTCTCAATTTACATCATGTGATAAGATCATGACTTTAAATCAAATGTACATTTTCCCCGCCTCCATGATATTAAAAGAGGTATTTAAATACAGGTTGCTCTTAGAAGCACAAAATAACTCTTGTGTTCTTCAGCCAAATTAGCATTTTCATCTGTCAAATTAGATGTCTAGCTGACCTAATTTGAGTGAATTTTAAATGCTACTTGGGGAGGACCTACACAGAAGACTTTACTGTAATTCTCTGCTTCCAAGATCCATAACCCAGTCTATACTTCTCCTTGGTGACTGCAGGTTATAGAATCATACAATCATAGAATCATACAATGGTTTGGGTTGGAAGGGACCTTTAAGATGATCTAGTTCAACCCACCCACCCCTCACCATAGGCAGGGACACCTTCCACTACACCAGTAGCCTGCCGTGTCTGAGAGCAGATGTTCTTGGTATCTCCTCTTTGTGAACATATCACCAAGAAGAAGAAGTGATTTTCATGCTGCATTCCTGGACAACCTTTATATTGCATTAGCAAAGCACTCAGGCTTGAAAACCATGCTGGGGGCTGCAAATGTTGGTTGAATGATTAAAGAGAGAAAACTTACAACCCATTTCATTTCAATTTTTACAGTTGTGTAAAAAACAGTTTTTCATAAACAAGTTTTTAGGAAAAAAAAACAGAAAAGACTGACTTTCCCCAGCTACTGTCAAGTATGTTGGTTGGTCAATGCATTAAGTCCGGGTTAATGATAAATCCAGTAGACATTGGTGCTCATTTGTGCTCATGTTTTTGTGGGTCTTCTGAGGTTCCCAGACTATCAGATTCATCTTCACACTATGACGATAAAAACCTCTAAGAAATGGGATGAATTAGGCAAAAGGAGACAATTAGGAAAGACAGCTGAGGAATAGTTATCCTCCAGCCCTATCCATGGGCAAGATGTTTGCATTGTTAAATGTTTAAAATTTAACATTTTGCAGGTTCAAAATCAGAGCAGCCTAGTGTCCTGGGAGAGTGAAATCCAGTCTGTATGGGTCTTTAGAATGCAGAATAGCCATAAGCAGAATGGGCTGTCCAGGGCATGTGTCTGAGCAATGCCCAGAGGTGGGAGAGGAGAGGAGCAGAGCCCACCCTCTGGGCTGAGAGAGGCTGCCAATCTCTGTGCTACTCTTCCAGCTCCAGAGCTAAGGCTTGGTTAGATTTCTGATGCTGTTGCCACCAGCATAGATACGGTCTTCAGCTTCAGAGAGCTCATGTTACTGCCATATTTTGTTGGCAACCTCCCTTTTGGACTGCTGATAAGAAAACAGTTACAGGTGATTTAAATGTTATCTGTTCAGGTTGGACCAAGTCATCTGCTTCTCATTCAGGCTATCAGCGAGGTGTTGGATCAGACTAAACCTAGGATGGATGACAAGTTTGAAATGAAGATCTATATCTTTGGGTTTCATGGTGTTATTTGGGTTGTGACTCTTGACTAGGAGCTCTGCCAAGTGAAGCCTTGACACAGACACGTCAAGGGAAACATCTTGCTCTGTTGTCTCACTAATGCTGGCAGAAAGCATGAGAAAAAAACCTCTGATGGTGTAGATAAGCAGGCTTGGGCTCAAAAACCTGAAAGCTTCACCTATGAAGGAAGAACAGGTTGTTTAGTCTACAGCAGCTTGAAGGCCAGCAGAGGTGGGAAGCAATGAACAGGCTTTTGGAGTCTCTGTCAGTCCTGCTTCTACAAGTTGTGTTATTTGTAGAGAGGTATGGGGAAGCTTGTTTCATGAAATGTGAAAAAGAGTAAAATCCATTTTAGACTGCTTTTGTGAATGCCTGATTATTCTTGTAGCAATGCTTTTGCAGACATATTGCAAGCCCTTGGGGGAAAGAAGCCATGGCAGCCACTTGTGCTACAGAATTAGATCAGTTGAAGCCTCCACATGATCAGGTTTAAACAGCTCTTGACTCTAAATTGGGTTAACTCTTCAAGAGTGGGAAGTACGCTGAGACTACAGTGTCAAGGGGAGTTCAGCACTGGAACAGATAGTTTTTTCTGGAGTATATTTGGCTGAGATTAGTCACAAGGATGGTCTGTGGCCATCGATGGATGTGTTGTTGTGTTGGCCTACACATGCATCTTTATTTGCCAGTTTTGCTGGATGCATGGGACTAAGGGATATACAGGGAAAGCACTCTAGATTTAGAGATCTGCATCTTTCGATTATTGTGCAGTGGGATATAGGCTGTGTGCCAAGGACTAAAGAACAAAGTGGAATGTTAGTCTTAAACAACAAATTAAAGACAGGCTCTCCTTTGACCTGTTAATTAACTGCCTTAGGTTGGGCCAGTTTTTCTTAGCAAAATGTGCTGCTGTCTAGAGATAGATTTGTTTTAGAAGGCCATTAGCACTATTATCTGGGTTTTAGCAGTCATAAAAGAATTTATATTCCAGCACAGATGACCTTCTCCCTATCTGCATTTTGCTGTGACTCCAGAGCTGATAATAGTGGGTAGTGTCTATGATTATTCCATTACTAGTTAGGAAAATGCCTGCACTTAAGTTCAATTTTAAGGGAGCTGTTTGACAGCTTTCTGTTGAATGGCTGTAGTTACTACAGCAAGAGCTACCTCCTGCCTCTGTAAGGAAACACTGGTGGGTTTCCTGCTGAACTGTTGATTGATTTAGATTCAACAAACAAGGAAAAACAGATTTGCAGGTCCTCAGATAACAGGAATGATGGCCCACCTGCACAAGACAGCTGAGCTGAACTGCAGTGGAGACAGCTGCACAGCTCCTTTCTTTTCCCTTGGCCCAGCCCTGGCATTGGTCCAGTTCCGACATACAGCAGTGCAGGCTGAATAGAAAATATGGGATTTTCTCCGTAAACTGTCTCACTATGGGATCAGATGAGTGCCAGAGGTAGCATAAGGGAAGATGATGGTATGGTGGAGGGCAGGGGGAGGTCATGCATGCCTCTTCCTAAGGCTTAACTGCAACTTAAAATTGCATCCTTAGTTCATGTCAGCTGATGGCAGAGGCTCTGCATGGAAACAATGTGAACTGGAACATGGCCCCAAATAATTAGAAAATGTTTTCTAGGGTAAAGCACATTGGAAGGAGAAAGTCTGGTAGTTTTTTTTAATGAAAGGAACCACAGATTGTCATGTGCTTACGGCAGCAACTGCTGTCTGGCTCCCTGCTATGCTGACTGCACTCAGACATACATCAGGGGATTCTGCTGAACTGCTTTGTTACTTTAATCATATCTTCAAACACTATGAAAGATGTTGGGTTGTGTCCAATCCTTGTCCTGTCCTTCTTTGCCCCAAATTGTCTGTGAGGGAAATGAGATCATACAAGCCCAGAACACTACTTTGAAGTCAGCCCTCATTGTAGATAGTGGTGGGAGAGATTCACTTTTAGCATAATTGTAAAGTTTTGGAAGTCTCATGATTTCTGGCACTAAACTGAATTAAACAAAGTCCTGTTCAAATCTGTTAGGAGAAAAAACATCCTTATGCTTGTTCTCAAGATACAACCTCAAAAAATAATTCCTCACTTCTCATTTCTATGGTGAATTCTTGCCATGTGGTTACCCTTATATATTTAGGACTATTTTTCTCTGTAGTTTAACCTTTCAAAAAGATTAATGCAACTAAATGTGTGGTGTTGGATTTTTTTTTAATTTTTTTTTTTTTAGAATCAGTCCCAGCACCGTGACTTTTCCATCATGTCAGAACCTATCACGCTCAATGTTGGAGGAAAACTCTATACCACTTCTCTGTCCACTCTGACTAGCTTTCCAGACTCCATGCTGGGGGCCATGTTTAGTGGGAAGATCCCAACCAAGAAGGACAGCCAAGGTAACTGCTTTATTGACAGAGATGGCAAAATCTTCCGCTATATCCTGAACTTCTTACGAACTTCTCACTTGGACCTCCCTGAAGATTTTCAGGAAATGGGCTTACTGCGGCGGGAAGTAGATTTTTATCAAATTCAGCCCCTGATTGAGGCCTTGCAGGAGAAGGAGGTAGAGCTTTCTAAAGCAGAGAAGAATGCCATGCTCAACATCACCCTTGATCAGAAGACCCAGACTGTCCACTTCACTGTCCGAGAAGCACCCCAGATTTACAGTCTGTCTTCCTCCAACATGGAAGTGTTCAGTGCTCATATCTTCTCCACATCATGCCTGTTCCTGAAGCTTCTTGGTTCCAAACTGTACTACTGTTTCAATGGAAACCTTTCCTCAATATCCAGTTACCTGCAGGACCCCAACCACTTGACCTTAGACTGGGTTGCAAGTGTGGAAGGCCTTCCCGAAGAGGAGTACACCAGGCAGAACTTGAAGAGACTCTGGGTGGTGCCAGATAACAAGCAAATCAATAGTTTCCAGGTGTTTGTGGAAGAAGTGCTGAAAATAGCCATGAGTGATGGTTTCTGCATAGATTCTGCTCATCCACATACTTCAGATTTCATGAATAATAAGATTATTCGCCTAATTCGGTACAAGTAGGAATAATGGCTGTTTGTTGTGATGCCAGCATGGAGATAACACAGGTTAAGTGTTTCCCTTTAAAATACACTTACAGCCTAATTCAGAATCATGCTTATCTGGATTAAGAGTCACTAACAAGGAGATGATTTTCCTTTAATGTACTGACCAATACAACCTTTCAGAATGTGTCCATATTCCAGACAGAAGCAATATTGTCTAACACCTGAATTAAGGACTGGCTCTGTCTCTGCCTCTGCCTCTGACCTGCCGTACAATTCTGGGGGAAATCATTTAACTTCTGTCCTCTTTACGTTTTCCAGCTGGAAAATGAGTGATCCTTAACCTGCGCTGCCAGGGGATGCGAGGGTTCGGTAACCATGGTTTGGAATGTATCTGGAGAACGGATGCAGTAAAAGATACCATGGAGCTGCAGTGCAGCAGATAGCCCTATGAGCACATTTGCCATGTCGTGCTGTATCACCTGTGGAGAGCATTCAAGAAGCTTGTTTGGATCTGTGGAGAAGAAGCCTTCCCACGTGCACTCCATACAGCTGTAAAGGATGGCGCAAGTTGCAAATGAGTAAGGGATCCCATCTCTTTGGGTTCAACAAAGCATTTCTGTCACCCTGTGAAGCTGACTTGGGTGTTTTTCTGAACCCTGTGAGGAAGCCCCTGCTTTATTGTGCTTTCGGGGAAGCCATGTTGGAATAATGTGACTGGCAAGGAAGTCATAGAAGAGAGAATGGTGTTATTACAAACCAAGAAGATTAAACCTTTACTTTTACATTCCAAACGCATCCGAGACAACTAGTCCTTTTCTTTCTCTTACAATGTTAATATTTGTCTGGAGGATGCTGCTGAAACTTTCGAAGGTGAAGACAGATTTTGGGGCAGAGGCCCCCAAATGTCTTCTAAACATTTGAGCCTCTTTTGGGCATGTCTCCCTTCAGCAGTGCCTGGAATGCATGGGATGCTCTCTGGGTAGGATGGATTTCATTTGAAAAGACATTCTCACCAGGTTACACCTAATATTTTTCATTGCAAAAACAGAGGGTCATTTTTACTATCCTGGTTCATTGAGCCTTTTTTTGTTTAATATCTTCGTGAAATGATCAGATCACTAAAAGAATTTTACCCGCTTGTTTGGCTTCAGTATCAGCTTGCCAGAGGGAAGGCAGTGGGAAACCAGAGGTGCGAATCTTCCCTACACACCTGGTCTGTGCTGTAGTGAAGATCATAACTCACTAGCTGCATGTTGTCTCTAAACATCATTTGTGCCACATTCAAGATGGTTCTTTCTCAGCTAATTATGTTTAAAAGTATCTTAACTGTATTTCCCTGACCAGATTGCTGTGAGTACAGGAGAGGCCCTCTGGAACATTTTCAGGTATCTTTAATGAGACAGAAGGGAAAATGCAATAACTAAGTTTTGCATTTAGAGTTTTAGTGCTTCCAAAGGTTTCTAGCACAGGGCTGCAAAGCTCAGTACTGCGCATGTTCTTGTTTCCCAAAGTAACTACTCTGTTGTTAAATTAAGCTGACCTGTGAACAAGCTTAAAGAAGCTTTTTTTTTCTTCCTCGTGTAAAAAAACAGTGTGATCAATATATTTCTACTGTCCCAAACTGTGACTGCATGAACAACACAAATCAGCATGCTGATAGGTAAAATGCACATTCTGCAGTTGTTACAAACCACTGCCCTTTGTCTGACTTGGTGCTAAACCAGCATGATATACATGGGACCATGTTGTCAGAAAGCACTGATTGGGCTTGAAGCCCTCAGAACCACTAAGCATGGCAAATTTTGTGTATTTTGAGGATTGTAAACAGGTATTTGTGACCAAATTCCAGTTTGAGTCACCATGTTCTTCTATATTTAGTTGCATTAGGAAGAACTTTTTTTTCCATCCCAGTCCTGAATTACAAAGCATGAGTTGGCCAGTCAGCTGGACACTGACAGGGATGATGTGTGCTGGTAATATGATTATGATCTGTAAAATGAACCCTCTTTCATCAAATCTGTGACTTGAAACAGGTATGCTGTTGCTGACTTCATGATAACAGAGATTTTGGGGACTGCTGACAGTATTTCTTTTTAACCCACACCCTTGAGAGTAGATTTTAAATGATCTGTAACCAGAGCTCTTGTATGTCATGACTAAAATAATACTCACCAGTAGGAATTTGTTTCCTATCAGCATGAGTTTATCCAAAGGTAAGAGCAGTGGGTTTAGATCTCATTTGGAAGGGTGGAGGGAGGAAGGTCTGACCTACAGCCTTTAGAGCTCGGGATCAGTACTGCTCCATTCTGTTTCACCAAAATAAAAGAGAGTTGAATCATTACTGCATTTTTTTCGGTGAAAGGCAAGTAAGAGGAGTCTGTAAAAGGAGAGAACTGGACTCAGATCTTCACTTGGAGTGCTTTAACCCATCGGTCTGTTATGCAAAAGATGAACAGATTCAGTACACATTTATTTGTACTCGTGCAACCAAGTCATTAAAAGGTACAGCTGGCCCCAGATCTCTGTCATTTATTAATAGACAGCAAGATGCAAAATATCTCTCTCTTAAACATGTAGATAGGTGCAGAATTACCAACCAGCATAAAGACATGAGTGAAGCCATGCTTTGGAAGGAACAGAAAAAACTTGAGGTACCTCAAACTTGCTAAGCACCATAAACATCCTTAAGTATGAGGTACTATTTATATTGGAAATGGGTGGTTAAGTGAATCACTTGTGATTGCAGTCAAACATATGTTCTACAAACGCAGCTGCTATTTCAAACTCCACACTAAGCTCAATTTATAGCTGCTCCCGAATTCTGCAGTCTGTGAGTTACAATATAATGACTGTTTATAGGAATGTTCTCTCTCCAGAGCATTTGTTTGCATTTTATCTGAATAGCTGTTTTTTGTTTACCTTCTTTTTCTGAGCCCTGGAGGTGTAACTTGCTTTTGTTACCAGTCAACAGCGCTGATAATGATTCTTCTCAAGAGTTTCCCTGAATTAAAGAGAAGCAAACAGGCACAAAGCCATACTAAGTATAGCACAACCCCATTACCAGTCATGAAAAGCACTTGGCATTTATTAGCAGTACCATCTAAAAATTATTTCACTGTTGAGTGGAATATTCACTCCCAGAACAAACATTTTTATTACTGGAAAGGATCTAGTGACATTTTCTTCCCTTAAAGTTTTGTGTCTGTTTTCTTCTACATCTTGGTGCGTAACTCCTGATTCTGCCATATGCCTGTCTCCCTCAATACCTTAGTGTACAAAATGAGGCTGAGCCCTGCAATTTTTTTTTAATGGCCTCATTTTTTTTTTCCCTAAATGACCACTGAATAGAGTGTTCAGTACTGTTAGAGGAGAATACCAGAGTTAGGGCAGATTTTAGCTGTAGTCTAATGGGATTCTCAGATCTGGACATGTGCATAGCACAGTGGTATTTCTTACATGGCAAAAAGACTATTACAAAACATCTTCATGGACTCCAGACAGAATCACTCGTGAATTTCTTTCCGTGTTTTTAGGCTTGATATCTCTTAAATGTCTAACAGTGTCCGGTTACAATGATGAGACTAAAACTGTATATAAATAGTAAGAGATACTTTTTATACAGCTTATACAGTTTATACAGCTGTTAAAGGCTGGGAGGAGTTGATGGGAGGAGTGTTCATTTCTGCAGACAGTGGTAAAGAAATAAAAGAAGTAGTTGCAAAAAGTTAGATCTGAAAGAATTCACATTAACAAGAAATCCAGGATTTAAAAGGGAGAGAATAAAAATATCTTCAGGTGTTCAGGAGAAAAAAACCCCAGCAAGATAACAATGGAGACAAAGATTTTGCTACAAGAGTCCGATGAGAATAATTCACTGGTCCTTTCCAGTTTTAATTTCCTATTATGCACTTTAAATATGGGTCATGCCAAGACTTATGCTAGTAGCTTCTCGGGAACAAGCAGCTCTGCTTCAATTTGCATGTGCTTCAAATCACCAAACA
This sequence comes from Oxylabes madagascariensis, assembly GCA_013400675.1. Taxonomy (NCBI): domain Eukaryota; kingdom Metazoa; phylum Chordata; class Aves; order Passeriformes; family Timaliidae; genus Oxylabes; species Oxylabes madagascariensis. The sequence goes on along the minus strand of VYZR01074658.1, from coordinate 13,753 downwards.
TTTGCACTGCTGTACTTAGAACTTTATAACTGGGTTGTTGAGTATAAATTGCTCCTCAAGTTCACTGGCAGCAAATATCTGCAGTCAATCAGATTTATTCCTAGGAATAAAAGGCAAGGTGGAAAGGCTGGTGGAGTCTGTAATGTTGGTGGTAGTGATAAATACTGCCTTCAGCCATAGACTGTGGAAAGTAAGTCTAGGATCTTCTGATACTTCACAGATTAATGGAGAAGTTATGAAGAAGACTCCTCTGGGCAGTTTTATTTTCACCCCATCCTGTAGAACTTGGTGCCACTGCTCAGAAATTCAATGTATTTTGAAGCATTCTGCATCCACAAGCTGGTGGACACAAACATGCAGGGTACAAGCAGTTCTGATACGGGGCCCTCCCAGTAACAGTCTCATACGTGAGTTAGTACAGGCACTCACAGATAGTCTGTGCAAGAAGGGCTGATTTTGTCTAAATACCCAGATCAAGCTCACAGGTTCACTTGGGAATAACACAAGGAATGTTTCTCCTGTGAATTCTGAAAAAAAAAAGGAGCTATAGGGGAGGGCTATATCTAAATTTCTCCTCATCCTCATGGCATTCCCCTCAGTATTTTCATACTCCAGGTCCTAATTGCAGGATTTTTCCATTGATCAGAATTTGAACTCCAATTCACTAAAAGTCATGCTTTTGAATCAAGTGTTTGAAAAGTGTGAAAAGATGGTCTTTATTGCTTACCACCTTCACAGAGGGCCTGTAGGGCTATCACATTTAAAAATATGATTGCATTCCTCTGCTTGTAACTCTTTCTGTGAACTGTTACTAATACATATTTTAGAAAGCAGTAAATAAAATGTGAATGAAGCAGGAGGTGCTCTGCCTGACAGACTTCTTAAGAAAAAAGCATGAGTGATGCTTGCTGCACCTGTAGCTTTCCCTTTATCTAACCATTGCCTCCTTGCAATGCTTACCTCGACCCCTCAGTGGCTGGGAATTGCAAGAAGTTCCCCAGGAATTTCTGCAGTTGGAGAAAACTTGGATCAACAAGCCTTTGTAAATAATCGAAACAATTTAAAATGCATTAGCTCATTTATGTTTCAAACATTTATAAACAGAGGATTCATGTTTCCAGTGAGAGCCCTTCTTAAACCCTGATGCTTTACTGCTGTTAGACTTGTCTCTAGTTCCTGAGCTTGAGCAAACCATAATACATTGCTGCTGTACAGGAAAATAAAAATTGAACATGTTAACTGTATGATTCCGTGCAGCTCCTACAAGGTACTATTGTAAGATAGATGAAGGTTTCCTATAAAGGAAGCTAAAAAGGCATCAGCCTTGTATCCATCCACCCTCCAGGCTGGCAGGAAGGCATTAAAAAAAATTGAGCCTGTTCCTCCGAAAGAACACTTCATACTTGGAAGCTGACACCAGCAACACAGGTTGGAGATGGCACCTCCCTGGAGCAGAGCTAAGCTGGTGTACTTTAAAAGCAGCTTCTGCCCAGGGGAGGGAGGTGGGGTGGCCTCACGGCACCAACCAGCTCCTGGCTCACCCGCACTCACTGCCGGGCACGCTTCCTCCTCCTCGGGATCAACCCGACCTTCCCTGCAGCAGTCCCAGGTGCTGGATTTATAAAAGTAAATGGTAATAGCCCGGTACAGCAGCGGATCAGCTCAAGCTGGCTGTCTGCACAGAGGGACGCCCAGCAGAGAAGTCCCTGAGCTTTTACACCCTCAGTCCATTCTCGCGTCTCTTGATCCAAGGGTGATTTTTGGTCTCAGGCCTTCTCTTACTGGATTCTGCGTTGGTGCGGGCTGATCATTAACTGTTTCCTGTGCCTGACCACCCTCACAGCAAGGAATTTCTGACACCCAGCCCGTATTCCCTCTCCTCCTCCCTGTGCCCGTCCCAGCGCCTCGCNCTTTTTACATGGTCAGTCATAGGACAAGGAGGAATGGTTTTAAACTAAATAAAATGGGAGATTAAGATCGGACCTCAGGAGAGAAATCTTTACTGTGAGGTTGGTGAGAGACTGGCACAGGCTGCCCAGAGAGGCTGAGCATACCCCGCCCCTGGAAGTGTTCTGGGCCAGGTTGGACAGGGCTTTGAGAAACCTGCTCTAGTGGAAGGTGTCCCTGCCCGTGGCAGGGTGGCTGGAATAGGATGATCTTTAGGGTCTTTCCCAACCCAAACCATTCTGTGGTACATCTGTGGCACAAAGTTCTTGAGCAGCGTCTTTGTTACTGTTTCAGTGACTTGATCACAGGGTGTCCTAGAGCTGATGGAGGCTTCCTTCTGTGCTCCTCTATGTGGTGATGGGCTCTGAAATTTTTCCCTTTTACGTGTACGCATGTATGTGACTCTTAACATGCACCTTCTGTAGTTACTCCACAGATTTTGAAGTTCATAGGAACTGGCTTGCCATCACCCACAACTTGCCCCTCTCTCAGTGGTACTACGAGGTAAGGACATGTTTGCGGTGTTTTTTAGCTGTGTATAAATTACAAGCACACTGGGTGTGACAGACCTTGTGAATGCTGGAAGAGGTGGTTGGTGACTGTCATGTAGTGGAACAAAAAGATGCTGGTCACGATTTGCTGGCCATGTGTAGCATTTAGATAAAAAATGAAAAGCTGCAAGTACTTATGAAGGCAAAATGGGAAAAGTAATTAAGGAACGTGGGTTGTAGGAAAGGCTGTGTAGCACAAGAGCAAGTTGCATCCTACTCTTAAATTGCTGGCCTCTGTGCTCTTCTCATTGGTGACACACAGTTACCAGAATAAAGAGTGAATCATGCTGATGGGTATATACATCTATCCATTATGAAATCAATCCCTGTACTAAAGTTTTGAGCTTTTGCTGGTGTGCTAGCAGCATGCATTGATTTTTATCTAGACGAATCATCTTTAGGTTTTTCATAGACTCAGCCTGCCTAATTGGGTTTTAATCTGTCTCCTGGTATCTGCTGGAGTACAGGGATAAATACTGTGATGTCTAGCACTCCACATAAGCATCTAGAAGTAAATGATTTGTGCAGGTCAGAACTTTGTAGGACTGATCCAACGACTGTTTTACAAACAAATTTTTATAATGCCAGCATTAACCCCATGCCAGAACATAGGGTGCCTTTCATCAATACAGCATAAGCATTTGGGAACATGCTCACTGAAAAATATACCCTGTCCCAACCTGCTCTGTTCGTCCCTCCTCCTCACCTATTTCCACAGCCAAGAAGTTAATTCTTGGTGAGGACATAACAACTGTCCTTATGGGAAGAGATCACTTAATGTCATTTAACCTTGATATGGTTGTATGAGAGTTAAGATTTGTTAATTGATGAGTGAAACTTATTTTGAGGCTGTAGCAAGGCTGATTTTGTTGGTGATCAGTCCAATATACACAAATATGGGCTCTAAAATATTTCACTGAGATCTTGTAATATTGGCCCTTTTACTGTAAATTGATTTATAGATAGCAAACAGTTACATATTGGTTAGGTGCAGATACAGAAAATGCTCTTTAATCTTTTCCTGCTAATCAGGAGATGTCACATCTCTACCAGTACTGCAGGAGAACAGCTTAAAGCACCACAGAGCTGGCTACTGATTGTGGAGTGGTTTGAGTTACATAGAGGTTACTGAGAGAAAACGCATCAGCTGGTTTGCTGCAGTGAGCTGCACCTGAAGGACTGCAAACAGCGTGGTTTGTTATAAACTATTTAATCTTATTTTGTCTTTAGGCAACCTCAGAATGGACCCTGGATTATCCACCATTTTTTGCTTGGTTTGAATATGCACTTTCTCACATTGCCAAGTACTTTGATCCCCAGATGTTGGTTGTTGAAAACTTGAATTACACCAGTCGCGGAACCGTCTTCTTCCAAAGGCTTTCTGTCATCTTTACAGATACTCTCTTCATATATGCAGTTCATGAGTAAGTCTTAATGTTCTAATTTTAGGGACAGTGGGTAGTCCTTCATATGTGGGCTTGTTCAGTAGCCACAACAAATAACTATTTGTACAAATAAGCTTGTAAATGAAGGGAAATGCCAGAATGGCTTGAATCTATTCAAGGAGAATCTTGGGATATGCTGCTAAACACAAGATAACGTGTTCTTCTTGGGTATACAATTGCACTACATGTGATGGGTTTGCAGGCACTTGGACACCAGCTTCTGTTTCACGTGTTGTACTTGGGTTTGCTTCTGTCTCTGAACTCATTTTGTAGGAGTTGCAGGACAGCTGGTGTGCTCAGAACAGGTTTTTTCCTGTTATTTTTCTTACTCTCTGTTCTTCTAGAGTAGAAGGATAAAGGAAATCTGTCACAAAATGGCAGTATCATCAAATATGCAAAGTTGCTCCAGTGTTTTTGATGATAAACTGATTATTCCAAGTCTGAGTGTAATTGGATGCTTTCAGAGTGGCCTGACTTTGTGAAGAATTATTTACCTTATCCCTAAAGAGTAGAGTAAGGGGTGGTCCAGAGAAATTCGTTGCCTGCCTTAATGATTGGGCTGTGAGAGTCTTCCATCATTTTATTCTTTCTGCTCAAAACCTGGGTGGGAAATTCTCTGATCGGACCACTATCTAAGCTCCTTTATTTACTTTCTCTGTTTGAAATGGGCTAGCTTTGCACTGTGACTTCCTTTCCTTTATTGCTTTGACTCACAGATGTATGAATGTGAGGCTGAAGGCTCAGGGCTGGTATCTGCACAGGGTCATTTTGCCAAGAAAGGTGGGATATGCCCTCTGCCTGGAAAAATTCACAGCCAGGTCGGATGGGGATTTGAGCAACCCAGTCTAGTGGAAGGTGTTCTGCTCATGGCAGGGAGGTTGCGCTAATAGTATTTCAACACAGATAGTTTGTAACTTCTTAATGTGATTTAAGACTGCTTTCAGAAGTCCTATGAACCATATTGCTTCACACTGAGAAGTAGTAAGTTGTTTTTAACCAATAGAAATACCTCATAATATGGCAGAGGGCAGCGGTAGCCAGGGAGAGGTTCATGTCCAGGTGAGGACCTTAAATACAACTCCCTTTGTTGTCTCCAGAAGTAGCAATACACTGCTCATGATGGCAGGCAGGCTGTGACAGCTTTACACTTACTGAATGGAAGACTTGAACCTGAGGCTGTTAGGTAATGTAAGCTTTAGCAAGTCGAACACACCACAGCTATTGAAATTGAAAATCCTTTTTTACTAAACTTTGTTCATGTTTATGATACTGTCTGCCTTTGATGAATTTAGCAAGAATTTTATCATTGCCTTGCATCCTGGTAAAATGTCTAACTTCAGAGTAAGTGCAGTTCTTAACTCTTAAAACCAACAATGTTTTTGCTTGTATGTTTGAATTAAAGCTTCTGTTTTTTCTGTTCTTGTTTAGGTGCTGCAGGTGTATAAATGGAAAACGAGCTGCTAAGGATATCCTGGAAAAACCAACATTTATTCTTGCCGTTCTGCTTTTGTGGAATTTTGGGTTGTTAATTGTGGATCGTATCCTTTCAAACCGTTGTTGGTCGTTTGTGGTTGGTTTGGTTTTTTAACAACCTGTTACAGTGTGTGTTGCAGTCCTATATCATTATTGCTGCCATAGCAAGTGACACTGCTGGGTTAGTTTCTGGGGTTAGTTAAATAACTTTGTTTTCATTAGAATTACTATTTGGCAAAATGGAGGTTAGTCAGTTCTTGGTCTGGTTTGCCAGAAGTGGAGGAGGACCAACCAGTCTGGCAGCAATGTGCCTGTTCCTGCTAGCTCTTCCTCCTCCGCCTGCCTACAGGAGTATTAGCAGAGAGGCTTTGTGTTCTGGGTGAGCTTCCAAGTGTGTCCCATGGCAAGGAAAATCTTCAAAGTGCTTTAAGATTCAGACTGCATTCAATTGGTTAACATTATATGGGAATTAGGAAGTCTTTCTAAAGAAGTTATCATAGAGTCATAGAGTGGATTGGGAAGGGACCTTAAAGATCATCTAGTTCTAGCCCTCTTACCTTCCATTAGATGAGGTTGCTCAAAGCCTCAGCTTTGAGCTGACCTTCAGCATGACCTTGAACACTTCAGTGGATAAGGCATTCACAATTTCTCTGGGCAACCTGTGCCAGTCCCTCATCACTCTCAAAATAAAGAATTTCTTCCTAATGTCCAATCTAAATCTCCTCTCTTTTAGTTTAAAACCATGCCCCTTGCCCTGTCACTCCATGCCGTTGTCAAAAGTCCGTGTCCAGCTCTCAAAGCACCTTCTAAAGGGGCTACAGGTTCTCCCCAGCATCTTCCCTTTTTCAGGCTGAAATAACCCCAGCTATCTCAGCCTGTCTCCATAGGTGCTCCAGCCCTCTGAGCATCTTCATGGCTTTCTCTGAATGCCCTCCAACAGGTCCATATCCTATATAAAAATAACTCTGGAAACTGAAATTACTGCAAGTCAGTCTTGGCACAGGACTGGGAGGACTTCATTTTGTCTGTCACAGTTCTTGTGTGTGTTGCCTGCTTACAAGTGGTAGAAAAATGGGGGCTACTGCCACCATCCACTGTGTGGCAGTCATCACTGTCATCAACCAATGTGTGGCAGAAACTAGTAACTTACGAATTAAAGTGGAGATTTAACTTTTTTTGGTTTGTGTTACAGAAGTTGTACAATGCTTACGTAGATTGTTCTGTTTCATTTCATCAAAGTAATATGCCAGCATTAGTGTATTTTTTGTCTAACAGTACTTACAGGTTAGGTTAAAAATGACTTGTGTCTATGTGGTGTGAATTTAAGGTTGGTTTCTTGTTTTAAATTCCATTTTAATTTTAATTTATTCCTCATAATTTTGAGTCTTCTCCAGAAAACATAGTAGTAAAGAAAGCTTGCTTTATTCCTTGACTCAAGTTCAGATATTCACTTCCAGTACAATGGCTTCCTCTCTGGGCTGATGCTTCTTTCTGTTGCTCGGCTGTGTCAGGTAAACCCAAATGACTCTTGTCTGTTTGTTGCCATGTGTATTTTGGGTGCATTAATTCACTTCATAGGGCTGCTCATGTTGTGGACAGTGGCAGTGGCTTCATGTTGAGCTGTCTGAAGCTGGATGTCTATTTATTGAGTTTATGGGGAAGAGAAAAACTTGAAACCGTAATTGCTTGCTGATGCTGCAGCATTGCAGTTCCCCATAAGAAAGCTGTATTCAATGTTACGTCTGAGCAATGTGGCAGCATTTCTTGACTTTTATCTTCTTCCAAATAACCAGTGCTTAGAAAATGTACTTCTGAAGCTGTGAAGAGGTGATTGTGTGACAGGATAGTTTCCTTGACCATACCTGTTATGCATAACACTACTGAATTTATAATTTGAAGTAAAAAACTCCTTTTAATACTTAAATTAAATGTCCCATCACCTTAGGAGTACAACAGAGGACCATTAAAAGTGACTACAAAGAGAAGAGCTCAGGTTTTGTTTTCTTTTCTTTTCTTTCAGAAAAGGTATTTGGAGGGTGCTCTTCTTTTTGCCATTCTTCTGCATTTCAAACACATCTACATGTATGTGGCCCCAGCATACGGCATTTATCTGTTACGATCCTACTGCTTTACTGCAAATAATGCAGGTACGATGGGATTTTCCTCACTGGCTTTTGGGGAGAGTTAGTCAGTGGAACTAGGAGAGCACTCCAGACCTGCAGATACAATTAGGACAAAATGCCTCAGACAAAAGTTCTGCTTGAGAGCAGAATTAGTAGGATCTTGAAGGATCTTTGAAATAGATTTGTTTTGTACAAGTCCTGTTTCTTTAAGAGTTCTTCGTTAAGAAAAATCAACATGAACAAGCTGCAAGTGGCACTTGGAAGCCATAAGACTTACTCTGGATTTGGAACAATTAGAAGCTATTTCAAAGACCTTCTTTGAGTTTATCCCCACTTTTTAGCACTGAAACTAAAAATGCCTGATACTTCTCATGTGAACAGGGAAGGTAAATTTGGAAAATACTGAAAGCTTGGATAATGCAGGAGCTGCAGTGTGGGCAAAAGAAATGCCAGCTGTTGAAGGAAGGAACTGAATATATTGAATAAAAGGCTGTGTACCCCTTTTAGATAGGTGTTAGCAATTCCTTGTCAGTGGGGAATGCTTTGTCTCCCTTTCCATTTCCCTCAGCATCTGTTTCCTTAATTTTTGTTTCTTGTAGATGGATCCCTGAAGTGGAGAAGTTTCAGCTTTCTTCATGTAACTCTTCTGGGACTGATTGTCTGTCTTGTTTCTGCTCTTTCGCTGGGACCCTTCCTAGTATTGGTAACAACCCTTTTTCACATGTTATTCCCCTGAACAGTTAGAAAATTTTGTTATAAACATATAAACCATGTCTCATCTAAGAAGCCATTTCTTTGGTCTTCTTGTTTTCTGTAGGGTCAGCTGCCTCAAGTCATTTCACGGCTCTTCCCTTTCAAGCGAGGTCTCTGCCATGCCTATTGGGCCCCCAACTTCTGGGCTTTGTATAATGCCATGGATAAAGCACTGACAATTCTTGGTCAGTATGTTAATCTTGCTTTTTGGTGCCTGTTTGCAGATAAAGCTCTATGGATTTTAGTCTTCCTCATTTGAAATGTAGGCAGTAAATTATGTTTTCAGATTGCCATAAATTGTATGGTTGTCCACATAATGCAGTGCATAAGTTATCAGCAGTAGGTCAGAGATCAATGGCTTCCCTCTGCCAGCCTTTAAAAATTAAAGAAAAAACTTGGCCATGTACTTAGTTCCGCTACTTCATTTTCCTTATTAGCATTTATCAGTTTGTGCTTTTTTATGTTTTGTTTTTAGGGTTAAAGTGCAATTTTCTTGATGGTGAAAAAATCCCTAAAGCCTCCATGACAGGAGGGCTGGTTCAAGAGTTTCAGCACACTGTCCTCCCTTCAGTGACTCCACTGGCAACATTAATCTGTACTTTCATAGCTATTTTGGTAAGAACAACTAATATTTTCTGAAATCTGATGTGTTTTGACCCTCATAGGTTTTAATTGATAGTATGCACTTCACATGAATTTTAATTCTAGGGCAAAAAATATGTTGTTACTAATATATAGTGACTGATAAAATGAGTTTAGTGGCTTAGATTGGAAGACAGTTTTGTATGCAACACAAATAGCAGGGAGTTGGCTGTGGTCTTTCAGTTTACTTTTCCCTCCTGATATTTCAACAGAAATCCTTCAGGCTCTACTCATACATCCAAATAAATTTATTTCCTCCAGTGCTATATAGTGCTTGTGCCACACAAGCAAACCGGGGTGCAGTGTGTTTAGTAACGTTGACAAATCTCTTTGGACAATGGCTTGTCTTCAGGATTGCCAAGCTTTTCACTGAAGTCCTGTTTTTGCCTGTTGTTTCTAGCCCTCTGTTTTCTGTCTTTGGTTTAAACCTCAAGGGCCCAGAGGCTTTCTACAGTGCCTTATTCTATGTGCATTGAGCTCCTTCATGTTTGGCTGGCACGTGCATGAGAAAGCAATACTCCTTGCTATTCTGCCTTTAAGGTAAGTGAATTTTCTACAAAATAGTTGGCCAAACTGAACCTGCAGCCACTTGTTGAGGAATCCTCAAAGGGAATTACTTTGTTTTCAGTATATTTCAGAAGAGGAGCTCTTTAATAGAATGCCTTAAGCTGTAACAGTGTGGTGCACTTAAAGTAAATTAATTTTGGGCATGGTTCAAACCTTGATTAGTACTGTGGTTCATATTTTAAAATGCGGGATAGATTGCTCTGGAGGCAGCTGAGGAAAGAGATCTTCTGCACTGTGCTTGACCAGAACAATACATAGTTTCTACCAGAAGAGTTCATGCCTGCCTAGAGTAGAAGTGAGGCTGTAGTTCAAAAGATGCCTGACCAGTATTGCTACAAACTGTATTTTCCTTCCTCAGAGATTTAGTGATGTTTAAGCTCTTGTTTTGTGCTGGGCCTCACTGATAGTTTTGTTCAGTGGATATTGTTTTCTGAGGGAGGGTTTCCTGGCTGATTTTTCTCCTGTGTTTTATCTCTGAGGCCACGTGGTTTGGAAGCAGGAGACTTCATTACGGGTCCAGTGTTAGCAGGAATGGGGGTACTGGGAAACTCTTTGACTTGTTCTTCAGTCTTCATTGAATTGCATAGTGTTCTGAAATTAGGTTTCTTTGCTAAAGACAAAAGCATAACAAATTATTGCTGTTTTTAGCTTATTGTCCATTCAGAGAGCCAAGGATGCTGGCATCTACTTGATTCTGACAACAACGGGGCATTTCTCACTTTTTCCATTGTTGTTCACACCACCAGGTAAAATGTTCTTCTGTTAGTTAATTTTTATCTAGTTTGCAACATAGAGCTCAATAGTCTTGATTTGGTTGTCATTTTTGCTTTAGTCACTTCGCAGTTGTTGGTGATTTCTTTAGAAAAGGAAAATCTTATTTGTAGTCCTATCTCAAATAGTAATTATAATTGCTGTGTTCAGTGTGTTTATAGATAATTGAAGTAAGTGTATTGCAAATGCTTGGCATTTGCTTTACTAAACGTTTATGCTTATTTTGAAGTATCCTAAGCAGTAAAACATGTAGGTCTGGAGAAAATAAAGCCTGATAATGCAAATGTGACTACTAAGATTTAAATATGCTACAATATATATATGGCAAAAGCTTTTTATAATTCATTTTAAAAGTACATAATGTTCTTTGTTTTTCAGAACTTCCAATTAAAATATTGCTTATGCTGCTGTTTACTGTTTATAGCTTCTCTTCATTGAAATCTCTATTCAGGTAATTAAAGAAATTTGATCTCAATGCCAGGAACATTTCTTCTGGTGTTGGGAACAGCCATTGTCATAAGGGGCAAACAGCACAGAAAACTGATGCTGAAGAGTCAAATTAAGGTGTTTATAGTCAAAAGATGCTGCCTCTGTTCTCAGGAGGCAATGCTTAAACTAGGATTCTTGCAGCTGTCCTGGTTATTGTGACAGCTGCCCAGTTAGTCCCAGGAGGCTGTAGATCCCCACCTGCCTCATGCTCTGTTAAAGCATGGAGTTGTGATGCTGTAACCTCTGAGGATTTGATTCTGTGTCCTAGCATTTACTACAGTCATTTGTCTGCAGATAGTTTATTATCAAGTATCTTATTGTACTGTGGATTTTTGCAGTAGTAGTTAGTATTTTAATGTGTGGAAGGGACAGGTTGTAAATAACATTCATTTGCAAGCTGTAATTTGTCAACAAAACAGCAGGTACTTGACTGGCAGAACATACAATTGCCGAAGTCATCCTGTGTAGTTTCACAGCCTGTGGATCTCTTACCACTTGGCCAAAGATGGTGCTTATCCTTATAACCCCTGCAGTCCCCACTTCCCTGTTTCCCAAACTTTTCAGGGCAAACCCAAGCTGAAATGAGGGGTTTGTAATGAAGTACTGTAGACACGTATTCAGTGCTTCAGGCACCTGCTTTTTGTAGGTGATTTTCTTTATTTAAGAATTCGATCATTCTGTCTCAAGAGCTCTAGCTAAATAACTCCAAAGGAGCTTAATTTTTGTTAAGAGAGGGAGCTTTTCCAAGTTTCCTGTTCTTAACTTGCCAAAACATGAAGTTCCCTTTAAACTACCTGCAGTATACTCCTGCCATCAGTGTCCTTTGCAAGAGAGATTAGCTCACAGAAAAATCCATCCTACAGAAAGCTTGGGGGAAGAGGTTAAAAAAATCTGACACTTCCAGTCTTTGGTTATACAACAACTTTGGTGGAACATGTCTTTGTATGAGGGGCTGCTCAGTTCACTGAAATAAAGTGAGGTGAAGCAGAGCAATTGATGAGGTTTCTCCTAAGGCTTCCAAGGTATCCTGGAACTTGGTAAGGACATTGAGCTGTATTCTTGGTCATCACACTGTGGGTTTTTCCTACTGAAACTCTAACTTGTTATATAAACCATTATTGTGATCTAATGATAGATTCTCTTTGCACTGGGATAGCTGAAAAACAGAATAGTTATTTTTAGTTAACATATATTTTAACATTACCTCTTTTTTAATTTCTCTGACAGGAGAGAGAAACCTCTACTTAACTGGCTTGAAACAATCTACCTCATCCAACTAGTGCCCTTGGAAATCTTCTGTGAAATCGTATTTCCCCTGACCTCCTGGAACCAGCACTTCCCTTTTGTCCCGCTGTTGCTGACCTCCGTGTACTGTGCTCTGGGAATCACATACGCTTGGCTGAAACTCTACATCTGTGTCCTGACTGAGAGAATTTCTGTCAGACAAAAGGCTGAGTAAAGCCACAGTGCTGGGACCAGTCCCAGGATACCCCTTGGAGGGCATTCCTGGCATGGTGAGGGGCTGTCACAAGGCCATCCATGATGAGACACAGTGTACATGTGCCATTGCCACACGGGAGCTCTTCCAATGCTCCCATACTGCCCAACGAGGATACCTCTGATCAGATGCACTGCCACAGTGACAGGGAGGGCTGCAGGTAAACTGTGAAGCTTGACAAGGTCCAGACTTCTGTCCTGAGGAAAACCTCCCTGATTTTCCCACTCTGGTTTGTATTTGAATAGAAGTTGCTGTGGTGAATAATGAGGGATGATTGCTGTGTAGGAGAGCGTTGTAACTGTGGTCTATGGAATTTGTAAATTAAAAGTTTGCTATTTTTTGTTTGAGCATTTCTTGCATTATTTCAGCTTGTGTCTAAACCCTGCTTTTGAGGGACACCCACACAACTAAGGATGTAGTGTGTAGCTGGAAATTTGTCCTGAGGTGCTTTGTCAAACTCTTCCACACTCAAATATCAATTTTTAATATGTCCATGTCCTGTTGATCTCCTTGTTTCATAAATACTTTGCAAATAGGTTTTAATATTCTTCTAATAGCACTTTTTTTGTAGACCAGATGACCAAATTGAGGCATGCTACTCAAATGGAGAAGTATTTTAACACTACTTAATGTACCGGATAATGTGGCTGCATAGCTGTATTTCTAATTCATGTAAAAATCTACAACTCTAACAAAAGTCCACAGTTTCTGTAAGGACTTGAGGAAAATGTGGATTGTTTTCTGCCTCTGTGAAATCATGTTTCCCAAAGGATAGTAGTTATTTCTGCAGTAAATAATTATGCCTTTTAAACCCTACATAACAATCCCTAGAAGATGTCGCTCTGAGGTTAGGGTCTGGTTGGATTCCAGTGCTGACATAAAACTGGGAGGAGTGAGGGATAGATTTTTTTATTATTACTATTATTATTTTTGACAGTAGATTTTGAACTTTATTCCACGTCAACTGAAGAATGAGACCCCTTCATCAAGGACAGCTAAGGGGATAGTTAGACTTTCTGAGTTCTTTGAATATTTGTGGTGTGTAAAATAGAGTGGCTCTTGTTAGGGCAACAAGTAGATTAATCACTGTGGATGTTTCTGTAACCAAATACTTCGTACATTTAATGTTTTCACTGCCAGTGAGTTCATATTCAAGACTTTCTCACTCTAGTTTTCATGACTTTCTCAGTTTCTGCTTTTTTTACACCATCAAGGGCTTTGCCATGTTTTTAGCTGCTGTGGCTGCCAGTGGCACCATGATGCTTCTTGCACTTGTATCTCAGCTCCAAGCCTCAAAGCTCTGCTCAGGGTGAGGCATCCGCAATGCTTGTGTTTGTCTACTGTCCTGTCCTGTGTAGGGAAATGGTAACATGCAGAAAAACCCTACAAACACCCCTCTTGGCTCTTCTCCAGCCGTGCCTTGGCACTTTGTGAAATCCTCCAAGAGGCCGTGCAGCAAAGCTGTGGGTGTACCATCCTTGGAAGTGTTCTAAG